>JAJMHM010000023.1:169607-199338 GCA_030566045.1 Geotrichum geniculatum | reverse complement strand
GCTGCTGCTGTTACTACTATCACCACTCATCGTTAACTCAGTATCATGGCTCTTTATTAAAGATATTTTGATCTGATTCATGAAAAATGGAAAGGCTTCTCACGTGAGTTTAATACTCCCAAACGATTTTTTTTTGATCCTCCCAAAAATTTTGATATTTTCCTGAAATTTTCCTCTTTATATTCAGCACACTATTGGCAACCCTGAATCAATATATTAAACCAGGCAGAACGAATCGCACTAATGTCGAGAGTTGAAAACGAAATTTCAGACGATGACTTCTCTGGAGATGAAATACAAGAAGACAACATCCATGGAGGAAAAACTGAACCCTATATGACTGCAGTAAGTCTTGGATATGTGGATGAACCTGAGATGGACATTTCGGACTCGAGCTTCAGAGATAGTCGACTAGGAGGACAACCTATCTGGCTTGGTTCTGGTCCTTCGCCAGATCTGTTGAAATGTCTGAACTGCAAGAAAGAAATGGCGTTGCTGATACAAGTGTATGCGCCATTAGAAGATACTGACTATGAGAGAACCATCTATGTTTTTTCGTGCAGAGAGAAAGGATGTAGGAGGGCTCAAGGAAGCATTCGAGCGATCCGAGGAGTGAAGAGAGATTTCGAGATGGAAAAACAGCTTGCAGAGGAGCGGGAGCGAGAGCAGAGAGAAAAAGAACAAGAGGAAGAGAAGAAGATGAAAAAGACGTTAGATTTGTTCACATCAAGCAAAGATGAGAATCAAACATCAAACCCATTTGCAAGTGGTTCATCAAACCCATTTTCGAGTGGTTCATCAAACCCGTTTTCGAGTGGTTCGTCAGATCCGTTGGCGAGTGGTTCGTCAAACCCATTTGCAACTCAACCATCAAAGCCTGAAGACGTGAGAGTGTCTGAAACAGTGGTGAAGAGCACTGCTACAGCAGCCAACGCTACTACATTGCTTCCATCTTTTCAAACGTGCAATTACCTCTATGTTGAGACCGAAGAGCTTGATCCGTTATTTCACAAACGCACCTTCCCTGCTGGATTGAACCCTGACGATCTGTTAAAAATGTCGATTGACAATGAAGACGGCGAAGATATGGGTGCTAGTTCTAAATTCAAGATGGATGAGAAAATGGAGACTGAGGCAGCTGGAGCTGACGATCCTACATTCCAGGCATTTGTAGATACCGTTGCTCAGCATCCTACGCAAGTCATTCGTTACGATAGAACGACGGGCAGCCATCTTCTGTTTTCATCTAAAGACGAAATCGCTACGGTTTTGACATCCAAGAGCATTCCAGCACACAAAGTTACAGGATCAAGACGTCAGGTCGAATTCCAGGTGATGCCACATGCGATTATGGTACTTGAGGAAGAAGCTGGGGTCAATGAAGGTATGGAATGGGGAACTATATTTGTGGCGACTCCTATTGAGAACGATGATTTAGGCTGTGAGTTGGATGGAGAAGGAGTTGGATATAGCGAGGAATGGGTAGGTGTTCAGTATGAACAGATGTAATAGCATTGAGAACATGATGACAAGTTGAAGGAATATTTTTAAAATTGAATAAATTTGAGAGTAGCATTAAGCTTAAACCTGCAGACGTAAAGATCATGGCTACTAAATGGAAGCTGATGGGCATTAAGGTTGATGTAGCAGAAATGAAAGGACTACAAAGGAACTTTAGTCGATCTAGAAGCTGTTGCAGAGTTCTTTGTTTTAGACATGAGTGAAGGTATGGTGCACGGAAGTTGACCAGCGGAACATGAGGGTGCGAGTCTACGATGACTGGCGGGCTCTGAGGGATTGCAACAAGAAACCGTTGTTAGCAGTTTCAACAGTAATGATAGTAGTTAAGAGCTACAGAGCTTTTAAGAGAAGAGAAGGAATAGGAATAGGTTGGAGTAGTTGAATAGTTGAGTAGATGAATAGTATATAAGTTGAAATGAAATAGGTTAAAATGAAATAGGTTGAAATGAAATAGGTTGAAATGAAATAGGTTGAAATAAGAATAAGCAGGAATTGGAATACGCAGGAATAGAAACAAGCAAGAATTGGAATAAGCAGGAATAGGTTGGATTAAAATGAAAACAATTAGCATTAAACCTGATTCTACGAATATTCTACAAATATTCTAAACATTCTTCATTCTAAACATTCTACAAACTTCTGTACTCGGCAGAACGCTAACATTTTCCATTGTTCCACATGGAACACAGTGGATATCATGAACCTTCTTATAGCTCGTGGATAGTAATTCCCGACGGGAAAAGACATAATTGCAAAAACCGCCCACAAAGTAAATTCACGTTACTCTCTGGTACTAAAGGCAGGCACGTCTCAATAACTCACAACCACGGACAATTGAAAACAATGAACAATATTTAACTAAAACCCACTATGAATCATATGTGGAGTGAAATTAATGTCTCCATATTAATGCGAGGGACGCTCAAAATTGATTGATTACAAACGACCACCGGTACGCAAAACATGAACCCTGTGGCAAACCCGAAAAACCGACACCTCCAGTTTGTCCTCTGCCCCGGATTTACTAAACTTGCACCGTGACGGAACTCGTCGATCATCGCCGTCGTCATGCGGGTACCGTATCACAACATTGTGTCTGACAGACCCACGAAGAAAATATATAAAACATTAAAGCATGGCACAGATCCAGCTTTGCAGCAACACAGGCCTCCTGTTGTCTCGTAGAAATAGTCCTGCTTGCAGTTCTGCCCCGGTGCCAGTAGCTGCATTTAAAAAGAAAGCCCTTAACCTAGAACCTTTTTTTATGAATCAAATTTCAAAGCCTTAAAACAGCTATGGGGACAATATCACTGTTGTGTTAATAATAATACAAGGTAATTGTTAATATTACAGCTACTATAACAAAGTCGTGGTCGTAGACGAGTAGTAAGCTTTTTTTTTTTTTTTTTTTTTTTTTTTTTTTTTTTTTTTTTTTTTTTTTTTTTTTTTTTTTTTTTTTTTTTTTTTTTTTTTTTTTTTTTTTTTTTTTTTTTTTTTTTTTTTTTTTTTTTTTTTTTTTTTCCTTCTTTCTTTCTTTCTTTCTTCTTTCCGCCCTTCCATCTATTCCTCCTTCCATCTATTCCTCCTTCCTCCTTCCTTCATACTACTTTTCACCATACTATTCATCACACCCTATTTTCACTGCTTCTAGTCAAACCTTCAGCTCTACTGCGACTATTTGATACTGATTGACGACAGTAAGAAACAGTTTGAATCACCAAGTATCGGCCTCTGCCTTGAAATCGTTCTACAACTAGGAACATCTCTGCCTTGGAAAAACTCTTGTTTTCTCACGAACGAGACACCCTTCTTACGACCGAGATTCCAGCGACCCCCATCAGAGTTCTCATCGTTGGCGCTCAAAATCTGGTTTAGCTACGATTGTTTTAATCTCACTCCCGCCAGTATTCGCCTCCTCCAGCTTCAAGCTCACAATTGGCAACAGACAATTTACAGCGACTCCAACATTACGACCACTCAAACCTTCATGGAATTTAGCTAATACTGAGAATTTTGGCTTTTTTTTTTCCGACCTCCTCTCATACCTTTTGCTTTGCACACTTTACGTACCCTTTTTGTGTTTTGTTCAGCTCGTTTTGGCCCTCGAATTACTCCCAACCTACCCCCAAAGTAGCCCTCTCTACTCTTCCTCCACTACAATGTCTTACCGTTCTGATGACGTCGCTACTGTCTCAGCGGATGAAAATGCATCGGACAGATTTGTCTTCTCCTACAAAGATTCAGACATTTACTGCCGTCCGACCTGTCGAGCACATCCCGCTCTGATCTCACCAACAGAAATCTCGCTCTATCCCTCGCCAAAAGAGGCTAAAAACGCTGGTCTGAAACCGTGTGTGATTTGTAATCCTGATATCGATGTTCCGTTAGACGTCTCTATTGTTCAACACAACTCTCCTCTCAACCAGCACCACAGCCCTACCCACCATATCTCTCAACAGCAGGCTCCTGCTAACGCTCAACTACAGCAAAATCTACAGCAAAACATGCAGCAAAATCTACAACAAAATATGCAGCAGATTCAACAGCTTCCTTTGCAAGTGTCCCAGTTTCCCATCCAAATGCCCTTGCAGCAACAGCAGCAAATGCCTTTCAACAGCTCCATCGTCTCTCATCATCAGATATACCAACCTCAATCTCCGCATCAACAACAGACATCTCCACATCAACCTCAACCTCAGTACAGCCAAATCCAGCAACCTCCATCTCAACCTCAGCATCGAACCAGCTCTCCTGCTCTCTCGCCGGACTCTCCCATGACAGTAAACCTTTTCCAGCAGCAGCGACACGACCGTTCCACGTCGCTAGCCAACTCTCCCGACCTCGTGACTCGCGATACCAGTGGGTGGCGGCCACGCCGTGCGTCTATTTCCAACGGTCATATCGCCGCAGTGGCTGCTGCTGTTGAAGAAATCTCAAAGTCAAATTCCATTCCGGTGATGGTTCCACAGCCAAGCCGCAGGGAAGAGCGTCATAGAGGTGAAGGTGAGCATGCCAGACTGGTGAACGAAGCTTGTCGACATATTGCTGCTGCTGCTGCGGCGGCTGCTGCTCAAGCGGTCAGTTCAACAGAAGAAGAGATGAAAAAGTACAATAGTCCTAGCAGAAACGCTTCTGTAGACAGAAAGAAGCAAATATTCAAACTACAAAGGAAGAAGAGAAGAGGTGGTATTCTGGGGTTCAAAGATCTAGCTGCAAAGGCTGGGCTGAGTCCGTGGCATTTTCATCGTGTATTTAGATCTGTTACTGGACTGACACCTAAAGCGTACGGTGATGCTTGTTGGGATAAAGTCACTTCGGAGATTCCTCAGTTTGGCGTGACGCCAGAGTCCAGCAAGCAGCAGCAGGACCTACACCAGCAACCTTTTGATTCGTTTTATCGAGCACCAGTCCGGCCTGCTTCTTCGACAGCGGTGAACGAAGTCATGAACCAGTCTTTTCAGAACATACCCTTTGATACACATATGCCAATGCAGTATATGGTAGATGGATCAGCGGCGATGATGTCTTCGGTATTCAATCCCAGCCCTGTAGCTGTTCACGGGTATCCAGACTTTGTACCTCCTTCTGCTGGCAGATTTAATGAAGAGTTCTATGAACAAAGTTCGAAAACCGTATCTATAGACAACCAGCATCAGGCCCAGATACAACCACAGGCACAAGCTCAGACACAAGCCCAGGCACAAGCCCAGGCGGAAGATCTGTTTGATCAGACACAGCACCAACAGATGTTTATGTCGACGCAGCTTCCTGAGATGGCGGTTCCTCAGGACACTCTTTTCAGCACATCTTTTGCTTATTTCAACGGTCCTATGGAGCCATTGGATTCCAGCGTGGATGGACTTGATAATTTCATTTATGAAGATCATACGAAGGCGCCTTTGAGCATTCCTGCTGTTGGGGTGTTGATGACAGATAATTTGGATAGAGATTTGGAGCCGTCGCTGGGCTCGATGCATTTAGATACTCACCACTCTTCGAGTCATAATCTAGGGAGTACTACAGTTGAGAGCTATGGTGATCCAGTTCCGAAAGGGCAAACTGAACCTTGGATAATTAGCAATCAGACTATTGATCACTCTACAAAGGATAATACAGTACTGACATGAGATTATTTTTATTATTATTTTATATATTTTACTACCGTTATTTTTTTTTTTTTTAAATATTTAGCACTGTATAATTTTGAATTATTTATACTTGATGGTATTTACAGATTTAGGAGAAGTCTTCATCGTCTACATATTTGTGAAATGGGTCTTTAGATTCGATCTTTTGGACAAGATGAGCAGGAACCATTACCATTCCCATTGTTCTTGAGTGGCCGTCGTTTTGGAATTCTTCAACTTCATTTAGGACAATATTCATATCCTTAATAGAGTAGATGAGTTAGCTGAGCACAAGTGGAACCGAAAATAAATAAAAAATAAATAAAAAATAAAAAATTATAAAAAATGAAATGTAATAAAATAAAGATAATGAGAATAATAAAAATAATGAGAATAATAAAAATAATGAAAATAAAAAAAAAAAAAAATAAAAAATAATAAAAATAATGAAAATAAAAAAAATACTCACTTTATCAGTACACAAGAAATTTCCAGTATAAACTCGATTGTCAGCTGTAGAAATTCGAAGTTGATGATTCAAAATAGATTCAAGATATCTTCGATGCTTAGACAACTCCCCATCCTCAGGAGTAGACAATGATAAAATGCGATTTTGAGAAAAATCCATATCGAAATGAGCTCTAATTGTATTCAGATCCCTCTTGCTAACGTTCAGTTGATGGTTTGCAAAATATTGATATTAATGAATAGGGCTAGGGTCTTATTAAATTATTACTAATAGATTATATAATATTTAAAATGTTTCAGTTTCAAACAAAGGACGCTTCTCAAAAGTAATCCTATATTAATCTTTAATATTTCATCCTATACAAGTTTTTAATATTTCATCCGTTTTTATCTGTCTCAGTTTTGATTTCAACACAAATGAGGAAACCGCTTTCGCAAGTATGGCTCCTCAACACTAGAACTTCCCAGCTGATTACCAATTGCTAAATAGTTAATAGTCAACATCATGAATCGTTTGGTAGTTTAACTTACTCAACCATTGAGGCCTAATGTTTCGCTTGGTGCCGAAAAGTTCAAGCTTTCTAGCATTCTTGCCTACCAGACGCTCCGCAATTGTATAGAGCTTTCACCCGTTAGCCCTCTTTGTCTCATCTACTGCAATCAACTTACCTCATCTGGCTTATGGCTTTTCTCTCTTGTACCAGAGACTATGACGTCCACGTCAAGCTTCTTTGCAACCCATTTCAAATCTCCCTTCACTCTAAAGTCCAAAAGTCAGCAAGCTTAGACCAGATCCAGTTGCATCACTCACCCCATCAAAACATGCTCCTTTGAATGATTCAGCCAATGACCCGTGCGTCCTGTACAAATTGTTCGTCCTAGCTGATTCGTCTTGCACCAAATCAGCTCTTCAATGTGCCTATACCCCCATTTCTTGAGACACTGTCGTCCGATATCAATCGCGCGCCCAGTTACCCACAGAAAGAAGAAGCCTTCGCTTTGAATATTTTGCAAATTCAGAGCCAACATCTCGCTAAACACACCATTAGCTCTTGTGCGCCGCAAAACAGATTGTCACATACTCATCTGAAACACCTTCGCCTGAAGATTGTGAATGTCCCTAAATCTGGATTAGCAGTGCTTTGTTTCGAGACGGTCAATCAACCTACATTGGTATGAATGTCCCAAGGAGCTGTCAAAAGAGTTAGCTATAATTCACGACCACTTGCAGTATACCTACGATCTGAAAATATAACAGCAAAGTCTCCCAGTAAGTCAAAATTCAATCGTTTAATGTCACAATTGATCCATTGCGCAGGCAGTTCCTAAAAAATAGTTAGTTGGGATTTTGGAGAGAGACTACCCCACGTACCTTATTGTCACAAACACTTTCTCCCAATACCATGAGTGATCGAGGGACCCTAGGGGGCTTTACAGGCTCCTGCACCTTGTCAGGCAAACTAATATGATAGTGGACATATCTGCAATTTTTCCCTTTAAAACAGGTGTTCAAGTAAGAGCAGTCGCCCAAAGAAGTATCTGTATTGTTTCTGACGATTGACTGAAAGTGAATTTTGTTGCACGGCTTGGTGCGAGTTTTACTGGCTGTGCAGTCTTTGAGCGAGAGAGCGCAGGCGTCAATGTACGGAACCGGTTCCTGCGAGAGGGCGTGCTCGCGAGCGAGCAGCTCCAGACTGGTGGGCGAGTTTAGGAGACCTTTGAGCTCGAGATCGTAAGACGAGCCAAAAGAGGAGCCGTCTGAAGCGTGGGAGACAATGTCGAGCTCGGTAGCGTCCAGGGCGGTCGACCCGAGACTCATTTTGGAGAGTTCGGTTGGCATGGACGACCCGGTTGGCCCGGTCGGCAGACTCTTGGAGGGCTGGAGCGGTTCCAGACTGAAATACTGGAGCATCAGATGGGACTTTCCAGAGGCGTTTGTGCGATAGTTCTTCAAAACGACGTAGTGAGGGAGCAGTTCTGACAGTCTCCACAGCAATGATTCCAAGAATCGAATAGAGACTTGGACGTGAGCGTGCTGGATCAAGATGTACTGGAGCTCTTCCATATGGGCAGGCAGTCTTGCCAGGAACATCTTCCAGTTGTTGAAGAAGAAGTCCAGGGCCTTTTGGTGTTGTAAGTCTGTAAAGTTGAAAAAGTGGTTCAAGTTCATGACTGAAAATTGCGGATGGTGGAAGAGGAAAAAAAACGGGCGATGGATTTGATATATATACAAAATCTGGATTTTGTTACATGGCAATTGTCGCATTCATTAGTTCGGGCCAATTGGTCCTGACGATGAAACGTCGGAAGCAGATGATAGAGGTTGGGTTGGGTTGGGGGTTGGGGTTATATAGGAGGTAGGATGGAGGTGAGCATGGAGGCCGGATTGGAGGTGGGTTCATGAAATCACATCACCAAGGCTTCAAGAGGATGTATCAAGGTGTAGTAAAAATAGAATTTAGCATTTAATCTTTATGACTTGATTTTTATTACTTAATCAATATCTTAGTTAATATCTTAGTCATCATCTAGTCAGCATCTAGTCATTATTAATCATCATACTTACAACTTAATTTCTATAACTTAACTCTTACGACTTGGTTTTTCGATAAAATCTGCTTTCCTCCATTCCCAGAAACCAACCTTCACGCCAATCTCATCGTGTCTCAGCTATATCTGCATGTATCTTCTAAACTACTTGCTGACTGCGCTGAAACCTCCTACACCACCATGAAGCAACCAGCGCTGCAACAACGAGAGCCAAAGATCGGGCCTGAAACCCTCCTTCAGTATGCGCTCAACGTGTGTCTCAAATGCTCCAAAGGTAAGCCTACACCACGATGCCCTCACGAGATAGCTAACCCCAGAAAGCCATCTACGACGTGGGAGACTCGCCATACGAAATCATCATTCCCATTCTCAAGAAGCTGCTGCCAGATCAGCTCCTCCAGGTCGAATATAACAGCCCGCACATTGCTGTTCACTCGCAGGAAATATGGGCGTCGCTCATACGACGGGACTTCCAGGACAAAGGTATCGCAGCAATTAACGAGTGCGCGCCGGCGCAGGGACGCAAAAGAGGCCCGACCGAGACCGACTTTCGACTGCTGTACCGGCAGCTTGAACAGGCCCGCCAGGCCAGTTTGAACGAGGCCGCCAGCCGTCTCCGTGCCAACATAAAACAGATGAACCAGGACAGGGACAGCTTGAAAATCACTGAGCTGGCAGTGGACCCCAGGGCAGCCCGTGCCAATGCGCGTCGCAACAAATTATCTGCTTCTGCACCGCTAGGCTCTCGACTGATACACAAGGCCATTCATGACAGTTTCAACCCTCGACGATCAGGCCTGGCACCGGCTGCGGGCAGCTATGCAGCCGGCGCTGTGCTGGGCAGGACGGACGTGATACGGGCTCCGCGAGGGACAACTTCGTTTAGCCCGGCCACGAAGCGACAGCGTGCTGGGGACTCCATGCTGAAGGCTGTACAACCCCGTTTCAGCACGACCCAGCGCATGTTCAGCAGGAACCGGCCTGTGGGCACCGCAAAGCCCAGCACGGCGGCCGACCCGGTCGCTTTTCCCGCAGTTCCCATGCGGGTCTCAAGGCAAGGGGAGCCTACGGCAGCAGGACAGGGGGTCAACGGTAAACGGGACGTCAGAGGTTTTGCGTCAGCCAGTCGTAACGTGGATTTGACTACTGCAAGTTCAGCTCAAGCATCAGTGGTAGCGGCAGCTCAAGCATCAGCGGCAGCAGTTTTGCCAGCTCAAGGACAAGCAGCAATGGCAGCAGCAGTTCTGCCAGCTCAAGGACAAGCAGCAATGGCAGCAGCAGTTCTGCCAGCCCAAGGACAAGCTGCAGTACCAGTACCAGTACCAGTTCCAGAATCAGTTCAAGAATCAGTTCAAGAATCAGTTCAAGAATCAGTACCTGTACCAGAACCAGTACCAGAGCCAGCTCAAGAATCCCAGACTACCACGAGTTTCTCCCGTCCAAAGACCGACTCTGCCACGCCCAAAAAACGATTATTGATGCGAACCAGAAGTCGCCCGTGCATTTTCATCACCAAGAGATGATTCTCAGTCAGAACGCTGTTTAACGACAACCACGATAGACAACATGTCCGGCAGTCCTAAAGCAGCGAGTTCAGGATGAAACGTCGTTGATTTCAGGTTTCTTGCTACGTTTATATTGATCTTAAAGCGTTGAGTTGTCAAATCTACAACAGGCTATCGCTGCCATAGGTTACAACAGGTTACAACAGGCTGCCATAGGTTACCGCTGCCACAGGTTACCACAGGCTATCGCTACCACAGGCTGCCACAGAGTCACTACAGAGCCATTACAGGTTATCACAAGCTATCGCTACCACAGAGTCACTAAAGACTACCACAGGCTACCACAGGCTACAACAGGCTACCGCTACCACAGAGTCACTATAAGCCACCACAGACTACCGTTACCACCACAGTCCACCACAGTCCACCACAGTCCACCACAGTCCACCACAGTCCACCACAGTCCACCACAGACTTCCATCACAGGCCACCACAGACTACCATCACAGGCCACCACAGGCCACCACAGACTACCACCACAGACTACCGCTACCGCTAACACAGTCCACCACAACTCCCAACCCCCTCCCCCAGACCCCATCGTCATTTCTTTTTACATTCGCTTACTAAGTCAGGTACCATTTTACAGTAGACGCATGTAATGATCTTTTTTACCAAACCTGCGTTGGTCCCCATGCTTTACCATTAAAATAAAAACAGTTCCCGTCACACCAATCATGAAAAATTTTCAAACAGTATAGCCAGGCTTTAGTATTTATATCGACCAGTTTCCTCCTGGATCCTTTCTTCTTTCCCCCATCTCCATCCGTAGCCACCCACATCCATCGACACAATGGCTCACAATAACCCCAAAGATTCCCCGTTCAACGAAGAAATCCCCCTATCATCAGTCTACTATCCAGCTAACTCCCCTTCTCACCTGCATCAACCCCCCTCCAGACAGCGCTCAAACTCCGCGAGCTCCTATGTGGCGAACGACGAAGCCCTACGCAGCGAAGTCCCAGCCCGCAGCCTCTCCGACAGAGCTCCCGAGTCCTCGACGTTCGTGCCCGTAGAAATCAAGCGCTTCAACACAAACCCCCATACCGCACCTGTCGTGGGAAACGAAAACAACCCCTTCAGCTTGCAAAACCTCCCACAGCATTCCCAGTACCAGAACCAAAACGACCACCCCCAAGCAGATCGCTCTGAGTCCGGCTCCCGGCTGCTCAAGCCTGTCATTGAAGAAGACACAGACTCCTCCTCCGAAGATGAAATGCCTGACTTGAAGCAAATCATGAGCGAGCTCGACAAGACAAAGCTCACCCAAGATTTGAAATACGGCTGCGATCTCACCACCTCTAGTGAAGACACCTATCTTGCAAGCGCTGGCGCAGGCACTGACTCTCCCACGAAGCGCCGCCGTGGCCTCCGTCACTATACTCGCCGCGAAAAGAAGAAGGCCGGCACTGGTGCCAAAATCGTGGCCTATCTGAGAAACCTCGTTCTCAGTCTCATCAAGTTTTCCCTAGTCACCCGCTGCTTCTTTTACTGGCTTCCCATTGCATTACTACTCTTCATCCCAATCGCCATGGGCGCTTGGGTTAAACCCGACGCTCAGATTGGCAAAGCTCAGCTCATGTGGGTCTTTATCTGGCTCGAAGTCGTCTGGGGCTCCTTGTGGGTGTCTCGCATCTTTGCTAATGCCGTCCCCTACATTTACAAATTTATCGCCAGCGTCGTCGCTCCGGGACTCAAAAAGTACCGATCGGTTCTGGTGGCTCTAGAAGTCCCCGTCACTCTCGTCTGCTGGACCCTCGTTTCTCTCTGTACTTTTATGCCCGTCATGACTCAGCGCGCAAACGCTCAGTCCAAGGATGCCACTCAGACATGGCAAAAAGTCATAAGCTCTTTGCTCGCTGCGTTTATGGTGTCTTCTATGATTTTTCTCGGCGAGCGCCTGTTGATTCATCTTATTTCTGTTTCTTTCCACAAGAAACGGTTTGCTAGGCGTATCAAGGACAATAAACAATCAATCAAGACTCTCTCAGAGTTGTTGTATTGCGCATGCATTCCATTCCCTCCATTCTGTGCTGAGTTTGCAGAAGAAGACTTGAAGCTACAGAGTGGAGGCTTTCTACAAAATAAGGATGGAAAAGCCAAGTTTGGCAACAAACTGGCTAAATCTCACAATCTGCAAAAAATCTTGGGTAAAGTAAATCATGCCTTTGACATTGCGACAAACACCATTGGAAAAGTTGCCAGAGGCCAGGTGTTGGAAAACGACGATGTTCGCACCTGGGTAAGTAGCACCATTGCAGATGCAATGGGCGCTGAGGCTTTGGCTGAAGTTTTGGCCAAACGTATTTGGCTCTCTCTTGTTTTGGAAGGAGAAGAATATCTAAAGATTGACGACTTGATTGAAATTCTTGGAGAGGACTATAAAGAAGACGCTACGACTTTATTTGGCGTATTAGATATTGATGGCAACGGAGACTTATCACTAGATGAAATGGTGTCTGCGGTTGTTGAAATCTGCCACGAGAGAAGATCTGTATACAAGTCATTGAAAGATGTTGATTCTGCAATTAAGAAGCTCCACAAGGTCATGTTGTTTATTGCCATGATCATTATGGTTATTGTGTTCATTGGTATGCTTGCGCCTAGTGTTAGTGCAGTGCTGGCTACGCTGGGTTCTTCTATTTTAGCTCTTTCATTTGTATTTTCGACTACTGCTCAAGAGTTTCTTGCCTCTTGCGTTTTCCTATTTGTCAAGCACCCCATTGATGTGGGTGATCGCGTGGATATTCTTGACTGTTCCTACCATGTCAAGGAGATTTCCCTGTTGTACACAGTTTTCACCAGACTTTCTGATGACTCCATTGTGCAAGCCCCCAACTCCATTTTGAACACTCTCTGGATCAACAATTTCAGTCGATCTGGTCCAATGACTCTTGGGTTTACTTTGCTAGTTGGAATACCAGAAACTTCTTTGGAGCAGGTCAACCGCTTTATTGAAATTGTATCACAATTCTGCCTGGACAATTCACGTGATTACTTACCTGATCCATCTATTTCCTGTACTGGCCTCCCCGACTTGGATCGTATCAATCTTTCCTGCTACGTTACATTTAGAAACAATTTTGCTGATGGAAAGCTTTATTCAATGAGAAGAAACAAACTTATCCAGTTCCTGGGTAGAACTGTGTACGATTTGGGTATTTCTGTACCTAGAAGAGAGGACAATGGCACTGATCCTGGATTGCCATTACACATTCAGAATATTGGCTCTGATGCACTGATGGCAGCAGGAGAACAGGAAGCTGAGACTATCTTTGGCAAGAGACCCAAAGCACAGAATGTATTTGAACCTCAGTTTATTTTCAAGTCTCGTGAACAGAAGGACTTGTTCCAGAGACCTCGCGCTTCAATGGGACTGCAGCCTCCAGTGGAGGAGAAGGAAGAGGCTACTGTCTCGGACAATTTTGAAGGAGAAATACTGAATCGACCTGATTTACATGAAGGAGTAACTGTACATAGATCACCAACGATGGCGTCGCGAGCAATGACGACAGCTAGTAAAGCTTCTGGCGTCTCTCGAAGTATGACGACAACAGGACGAAGAAAGCGTCCGGAAGCTTCTTTAGCATTAGAAGCATGATGCACATATATTTATAAACACAGTTACAGTTTTTATTTAGAATGATCAACGCCCAAAATACCATCATCTATTGCCCATACTCTATGCTTTTTTCGGTTGGTCGAACTGCTGCATATATTCTTAAATAGCATTTTGTAATTCGTACTTATATTTTGCTAGTTGATCCCAAATCCAAAGGTTGTCGCATTCACTTCAGGAGCCATGATCGGGTCTTCTTGGATTTCATCGTCTTCTTCCAGTCGGAAATACTGGTCTATGATATTATAAGCTCTGGTATAGATATTGGAGTTGGCACTAGACTGGCAGTCATTTATCAATTCCATGCCACCTGCTTCTTCAATGTATATAGAATATGGATTATGTGCCGCTCCTCTACAATTCTTGATGTCATCTCCAGTCTTGAGGATTCTTTCAATCGTATCCAGAACAACGAGAGTGATTGTGTTGTCGCCCAACTTTAACATCGTACACAATGGCGCAATGCAGCCCTGGCTGACCAAGTATTGCACTTGTTCAGGCCGCGTTGTGAGTCCTCCGGTGATGATGTTGACGATGACCCAACATGCCTCTTTTCTGGTCTTGTAGTCGGAGTTGCTCATGAGATTGATGACTGGCGGAATTAGGTTGTTTTCAATGACAGCTTGAGACTGTTCGGGCGTACCAGCTGCAATGTTCGACAGTGTCCAGCAGGCCTCTTTTCGCAGTTTGTTTACTGGTGATCTCAAAAGCCGTAACAGCGCCGGAAGGGAGTTGCAATCTATAACGTGCTGTGTTTGTTCGTTGCTTCCAGTAACGATATTGCCCAGAGAGCGCAGCGCTGGGATCTGAATGCTTGTGAGCTCGTTGCCCAGCAGGTTGACGAGCGTGCGAGGGATGCCAGCCGCGATTATAGAGTCAATCTTGTAGCCAGCGCCATCAGAGAGATACGAAATGGCACAGCACGCATCTGCGACGACCTCGGGCTGGTTCGACTGTATCAGTTTGGCCAGCGTCGGGATCGCGGTGCTGATGATGTTCCAGTTCGGATGCGGGTCTCGTCCGCGACAGAGGTTCGAGAGCGTCCAGGCGGCGTTACCGAGGAGAGATGCGATACAGGTGTTGTTGAGGATTTCGAGAAGAATTGGCATGATGTTGCTCTCCAGCACCACGTCTCGAGTACTTGTAGAATCGCCAGCGATATTGCCCAACGCCCAAATACACTGCTCGACAATGTGCATACTGGGAGAGGTGAGCAAAGCAACAAACATGGACACCGCTCCGAGATCAACGAGATATTTGGTAGAGTCGCTGGTTCCTGAAGCCACGTTAGTGAGGGCCCACGCAGCTTCAAACTGGACGGTTTGATCCGCAGACTGGAGCAGTTGCAAGAGCACCGGGACCAGGCCAACGTCAATGACTTCTTTTATCGGAGGGTCCTTGTCTTTGGACAGTAAGGTGCGAATGCCGACCGTTGCTTTGAACTGCATTTTGGCATCGTTGGAACAGAGCATTGATCTATACTCTGCAATGCGATTGCCCGTCAGGACTTTGTCGCTAGGCGATTCGTCAATCTCTATTTCGTCGTCGCTCAGGTCAATGTTTCTGGCGTGGATGTTCCGCCTCTTGTACAGGTTGAGGTCCCGTTTGGTCTTTCTGATTTCCACGAGCGTCTCACCGCGACGCCGGTGCAGCTCAGCAGCTGCGAAGTGCCCTCTGTTTTTGAAGTTTGTTCGTCTGTACTCTGGGACAAACCTGTTTGGAGAGCCTGATTCCATCTTGATTGCTTGTAAACACTCGCGCGCTAGATACCAATTGGAGCAAGTCGTAGTCGATGAGACGAAACATGTAAGAAGGAAAGAGCTGCGAGATGGAGGATTTTAATATATTGACAAGAGGGACAAAAAGAAAAAAAGCGAGTCAATCACGCCGTTTTTACAGAAAGACAAAATTTAGAGTGTGTGTGCTCATACAACAAGCACTATAGTGTGTCTAAACTTTGCCACCACTCTTCTTCTATAGTACGTGGTTGTGTATACTACGGGACTGGCTGCCAGCTAGCGGAGCGCCGGCGGAGCGTCAGCTGCTGGCGGTGTCCAGAGCCTTCTGGAACTTTTTGGACACCGGGACCCGGGTATGGGCAGTCAGGTGCTGGTCACGATCAGGGAAAACTCTCGTTCCTTCTAGGTCAAGTCTATTACTTCTACAGACGGTGCTTCTGCTATTGTATCAAGGGTCTCTGGGCATGTGTCAAGCTGAGTTCCGGAGCTAAACTTGGTCCCGGAGGCTACCTTGGTCCCGGAGGCTAACTTGGTACCGGAGGCTAACTTGGTACCGGAGCTTTGCGTGCTGGTTACAACTTTGATCTCTAAAACGTCGTCGTCTAGTCCTAGGTCTATGCGCTGTTGCTCGTCCATATCAGTTGAAATGCTCTCGCCACACCACTTTGAGTCCCGGAGCCTTTGCTCGGCTGCCCGGTACGCCAGCTCTCTCATGGAAAGCTTGCCTATCGAGTGGCCCTTGTCGCCTTCCAGCGTTCCAAGTCGCTGGCCTTTGCGTTTGCTCTTTTTGAGAGCTTGTTCTGCTTGTTTCCGGGCTTCAGCAAGCTTGACTGGATCAACAGTCGCCGGCAAGCTTGACACCCGGCTGCCAGCACCGGATCCAACTTTATTGCCTTGGCTGAAAAACCCGTCGCCCGTGAATCCTTGTGCCATCAAATCTTCGAGCTCCATTCTCATATCGCCCATATATTTGTAGAACTTGCCGTCATGCGGACCGTATATATTGTGGGTGAGCTCATGGATCATTGTACCGAGAAGCTCTGTCAGCGGGTAGAATGAGCTGTCGTTTGACTTTGGACGCAGTCGAATACAAATCTTCATTCCCCGGTTTACGTTGAGGCCCAGAAGATTCGGGTTCTTGGGGAAGAACTCGCATAGAGTCGATACTCGTAAACTGTGCTTCTTCATAATGGGCGTTACCATTGAAGCTATCCTTTGTAGAATAGACAAGGCTTCATCTGTGTGATTCTTTCGCTTCAGCACCGTAATAGTATTAATCAACTCTGATGACGATCCAGTCGTCAAAGGTATGTCGGGATTCTTGGTAGCCTGCTTTGGTTTCCTTCTGCTAGGCTTTGCCACCTTGTTGCCAAACAGTGCTGACGGCTTGATTTTATGATATCCTTTAGGCATAAAAAGCTCAGAAAATAACAGAGAAAAGGCTTGCAACGATAGCTACGAAAGATGGTTTACTTGATAATATCGTCGTAATTATGTCTTCAATTTCAAATCTGGACCTTTGAAACATCCTAACCCTAACACAGCCGTGCGTTCGTTAGCCCAAACACCTGTTCAAGCTTTTCGAGTGTGGGGGAGAGTCGGGACAGTACCAAAGTTGATCGGGACTCAATCATGAACGGGTCTTTGCTGGCGCCGACTTTCAGATTTCAGCCCGTTAGTTCCTAGTACTCGGAGCCTCTGTTCTCTGCTTTGCCAGTGATAGTATTACATAATCCAAATGAAAACGCTAAATTTTCACGGATCGAATTCTGATGGCAAAAAGCTTCTTTCTTCTTGATCTGCAGCAAACACAATGTCCAATGATCCCATATACTTTCTCATGGAAAAGTTCCATGATATCAAGGCTGATGCAGCGAACGCTGTCAAGTCTACTGTCAATCAGATATCAGATTCAGACACACTAAGACATGTCACTGAAAACGAGCGGATTCGAAGTATTGGGTCCGTCTTCAAAGGACTGTTTGATGGCGCTGCCACTGCAGTATCCAGTATAACGGTTAACACGCCAATAGGTTCGAGCCAGCTTTCCAAGAAGCCGTCCGAATCACTGTATGATCGAGTGAGCAATTGGGTGTGGGAGAACAAAGTTTTGACAGCTATGATAGCAGGAACGGTGACGGGTGGCACCGTTTATTATCTGTACAAGCTCAACAAGGGCGAGGCTCCGGGCCCTCGGTGTTTGAAGACGAGAAGAAAGAGGTTGGCGAAAAAGGCAGAGAATGGAGGACGAGTTGAGGTGGTGATTATAGTGGGTTCTCCAGCTGAACCACTTACGAGAACCATTGCGACAGACTTGGATCGCAGAGGGTATATTATTTACTGGACGACTTCGTCCAGAGAGGAAGAAGAATTGGTTCTCAGAGAGAGATCAGAGGACATTATACCGCTGCCCATTGGTGCGAACGATATTAGTTCTGTTCGGCATAGTATAAACACTATGGGAAATGTTTTGAGTGTTCCTACAACGGCGTTTCCTGGTGCCAAACCTCATAAGCTGACTTTGGCGGGAGTGATCTTAGTACCAGATTTATATTATCATGGAGGACCTGTCGAGAGCATTCCGTTTGAGACTTGGAAAGATTTGATCAACTCCAAGTTACTTGGGCCTGTATGCCTTCTTTCTAACGGGCTGATGGATCTTGTGAGAAACTATCAATCGCGAGTAATATTAGTTTCACCCACGATTTTAGGGTCTTTGAATCCAGGATTCCATGGAGCAGAGAGCATGATTACGGCCGCGTTGAATGCTTTGGCGCTTAGTTTTTCGAGAGAGCTAGAGCCACAGAGAATCCCATTTATTCAGATCAAAATGGGTTCATTTGATGTTAATCATGGAAGTGTTCAGCATGAGAGACAGGTGCAAACAGCGGTTCACTCGAACATATCATCGTGGTCAGAGAACCTTCAAAATGTTTACTCAGACAATTACAAGTCCATGTCTGCATTGCTCGTGAGAGGAAGGTCGTCAGGTTCTTCACTGAGGGCATTGAATTATACGATATTTGATGCTTTGACAGCTCGCAATCCGTCCAGAGTTTATTATTCAGGAAGAGGTGCATTTACTTACACGATTCTGCCATCTATATTACCTGAGAGAGTTATAGGATGGTTGATGAGCCCATCCCGGGCAGAAGATCAGCATGCGCATTCCTGGAGTGAAGAGGTTTTATTATAGAGGAACAAAGTGCAGTTGGTATTTTGTTTATTTTTATATATTTAATTTTTTATTTTTTATTTTTCACAATTTTTCATGAATTTTACTATTGTTCATTTCCGTGGTTAATTTCTGTGATTACTTTGGTTCATAGTCATTGATTAATCTTGTTCATAGCCATTGATTCTTCTTGTTCATGATCTTATGATGCTACAAGTGCTCCTTATATTGGCGATCAACGAAATATAGACAGTCAGTAGAAGGCTGTTAAATTTTGGTTCAAAGCTGCTATTTCAACGTTAAAATCACGGAAACTGCGCATTGAGTACTCGAATGTCGACGTTTCCAAAACATGTCAGTCACAAGCTGCTAAAGCCTAATCAAAAAATAGCTAAAGCATATATCTAATGAATGCTTTCAATTAGATGGCTAAAGCTGGCCTTTCGTCAAGTTCGGATTGGATTTAAGCTTTTCTCCATAGTTGATCTGACCTGTAGAGAGTCTCTACAAAAGACAAGGCTGACACGGGGATTCCTAGGTGCAGTTGAGTTTAAAAAACAAAACGCATATTCTGGGGATCAATCTATAACAGAAAACACCAGTACATGGATCAGCAAGTAGATGGATGAAGAAGATGAAGAAGATGAATGAATCAATGGAAAGTGAATTTTAGTCAAACGAATCATCACTGATTGCCCATGAAAATAGATTTACGGCCACCAGTTGATCATATCTCATAATCAATATGCTAAATATTGGTCATTTCATAAACCCTTCAAGAGCCATTGTAAAAATTCTATTCCTTCTTTCTTGCTCTTCTATCGCGTAACTTTAATCCTCTCAACGATCAAACCAGTGCAATACCGTTGGCTCCTTAGCTCCTCCCCAAAAGATCTGATGCCATCACCTTTTTCATCTAGAGCTAAACACCTTTTTTATCTTGTATATGGCCTTTTGCTCTGAAGGATAACGCCGAAAACTGGGCAGTTCATCTGTATAAAGATAAAATACCCGCGATATCTCTAATATAAATAATAGATCATCCAGTCAAGATCTGAAAAAGATAACATCTTGGATATTCGTGCTTAACAATGATCGCCCAAGAAATTCTCAACCACCCTCTAGGCATCCTTTTCATCGTCGTGCCATGTCTGGCCTTTGCTTTCGCCTATCGGCTATCTCCCCGCAAGCCTGCCAAACACACGAGCGACGCAAAACACCATTTCCCTCCCACTTTCACAATTGATCCAAAACCTGTGCCATCGTCTTTTGACTGGACTAAAGTACCACCAACGATTGCAAGACCTTTCAAAAAGGGCCCTTACAAACTGACCATGGGACTCCGAAATATGGTCCAAGAAGAATGGCTCCTTCTAGAAGACACATACCTTGACAACACCAACCTCCGCAAAGAAATCGTCCAAGACCCCGAAAAATTCAAACACACTGTCATTGCTGATCCTTCTAGTGCCGACAGCCTCCGCGAGTTCTATAATGTCTCCTTGGATTACATGAAAAAGCGATACCCTCAATACTTTTACAATGAAACTAAAAACGGCGTCGAATACCTATACAACGCCATTAGAAAAGAGTTCATTTTTGCTGACAGCGCTCAATACAAAGAAGACATCACCCTGCTTATCACCACACTGAGTCGCACATTGGAAGAAGATTTTCTCATGATGATCCCAACTTCAGACTCCCCCGACCCATCCGTTTCACAGTACTACCTGCGAGGAGGCGCCTTTGTGTTCCCCAGTGGCCTGGACCCTGCAAAGAAAGCCAACCTCTCGCTTCTCGATATTCATGGCCCTGTACCTCACTATGTGGAGAAGATTGCAAAGTCTATGGACAAATTTTTTGCCCGCTTGCCAGTCGGCAAGTTTGCCCTTCGAATCAACTGGACGTGCCAGGCACATACCCATCGATATGCAGTTGGAATTAACCATGCATACCACGGAGAGTCTAAACCAGAGGTTCTTAAGGCCAAAGATCTAGACTTTGAAAAGCAAGTGTTTTTGAGAAATGAAAGACAGTGCCTCATGAGACTGCCAAAGACCAAAGCTATCGTATTCACCATTCGGACATACTTAACTCCAATGTCGGTTATCAAGAGTGAGCCTGATACACGGGAAAACCTTGCTAGCGCGATTGAAAATTTACCGCCAGACACTAGAATCTACAAGACGGCCACTGTATGGGGAGACGCAATTGTTGACTATCTTCGAAGCTGAAAGGACTGTAGAACCTACATAGAAGCAAGCTAAAATACCAGTCCAATTAAGTTTAACGGTTTTGCTGTTTGTGCATGGAGCGCACAAAGATCCAGGGCAAAAAAATGAATCATTGCTCAACGACAAGTATAAAAAGTTCGTATATCCTCTGGTCTTTCCTCCTCACCTGCACCGTACATAGTTTGCAAAGTATCATGAAAGCAGTAATTGATACAATGCAGGAAACCCCATTGTTGTTGGGATCAGTGGTAATCGCACTAGTTTTGTACTTTATCAAATCTTATCTATCCAAGCCGGATAACAACAAAGCAACAAGCGCACAAGTAGAGAAAGTGGTGAAAATCGAGCCGGTTTCACCAGATTTCAAATGGCAAGAGGTGAAACCCAGGCCCTACAGGCCATACAAGAGAGGAAAATACCACATGACCATGGGAATCAGCAAACTGGACCACAATGATTGGCTGTTGTTGGAGGATACGTATAAACGTATCACGGATAAGCGAGAGCGGATAGTGGCCAAAGAGACGGAGCACACGGTACTGGTCAATCCGGACGCGCAGGAGAGTGTGTATGAAACGTATGAGATGTGTTTGGACTATCTGACAAAGCGATATCCTATGTACTTTGTGATTGATGAGAAAGACCCGTCAATGGTGCATAATAAGATTCGAGACGAGCGGCTGCACAGAGATCCGGGCGCGTACGCCGACGCCGAAACCATGATCCGAGCACTTGCTCGCAATATGGAGGAGGATTTTTTGATCATGACGCTTGATGAGGAGAGCGATCAGTATTACTTGAGATGCGGGTCGTTTGCGTTTCCATCCGGGTTTGATCCTGCAGAGAAGATGAATTTGTCGCTGCGAGACATCCATGGGCCGGTGCCGATGTACAAGGAGACGATAGCGAAGTCGATGGAGAAGTTTTTCAAGCGAGTGAAGGTTGGGGACTGGGTGTACCGGTTGAACTGGGGGGTGCAGAGTCATTCCAAGCTGTATGCCCCTAGTCTTAATCATGCTGAAGAAGATGAAGTGATTGAGGCGATTGAAGCTGAGAGTCTTGATTTCACTAATGTTTTTTTGCGGGTCGAGCGTCAGTGTTTGATCAGGTTGCCCAGGACCAAGGCGTTGCTGTTTACGATCAGGACTTATGCTACGCCGTTATCTGAGGTACGGGAGGAAGAGAATTGTTTGGATTTGTGTGATGCTATAGACAATCTTCCACCGTCGCTTGCGCATTATAAGAGAAGTAGTGCATGGGGAGGAGCAGTTAAGAGATATTTAAGAGGAAGAGTGAGAGGGAGTGAGAATAAGGATTGAGAAGGTGAGGATCAAGAAGTATCACGAAGAATCAAGTATCAAGATCAAGAAGGATCAAGATCAAGAAGGACCAAGATCAAGAAGGATCAAGATCATAAAGTATCACGAAGGATCAAAATCATTAAGTATTATAGAGTATCACAAAGGATCAAGTATCAAAATCATATCATAAAGAATAATAAAAAAAATTACAATTAACCATTAAATAGAAGAAATATCAAAATATTTAAATAAGAAAAAAAATGAAAAATTTAAATGAAAAATTGCGAGATCAATACACCAAATTGAAATTGTTATACCAACATGAGCAAAGTGATAAAAAATGTAGGTGTAATAACCAGGTACAAACCGGACATTACGCAATATCCAAATTGGGCACCGGTCAAAACCAACAGAAAACCGGCCAAAGGAGCTACGGATCCCGGGCAGGTTGTCAGTTTGGCTCCAGTCCCAATTTCAGTCCCAATCCCAATTTCAGTCCCAGTCCCAATTTCAGTTCCAGCTCCAGTTCCCAGTTTCCAGATGTCTCCTCTCCCACCATCAAACCATCAAACCAGCAAACTGCCTGATCAATTAGCACCCGCAAATATCTCGTTTGTGTAATATTATCAAGATTTATTTTACCACAACTGAGTTCATAGCCAATCACACCCGCCAGAACAAACGGTTTCGAGGTTTGCACGATAATAATGGTGGGAGCTTAGACGGCGTGAATGGCTGTAGAACGAGATATGACGACGCGGACAGAGTTAGAGTTGGAACAAAGTTTAGTGCCAGAGCATAACACTTGGTAACTGGAAAACTGGCATGTGTTTGGCAGGAGTTGGAACTGGAGTTGGAACTGGAGTTGTGCTGGAGTTGGTGCTGGAGTTGATACTAGCTGGTCCTAGCTGGTGCTGAACCTGAACTGGCTCGAACGAAAAATCAGTTCACAGTTCAAGCTTCAAGCATGGAAGCTCACTCCCATTACCCTTACTGATAAGAATGGTTATCCCTGTATAATATTATACACCAAATGACACTTGTGGTGAACTGAAATCATTGAGATAGTCGTGGTTCAGGGCTGTAATCAATAATGGCTAAGGGCCCAACGATTCAACCAACAATTCAACGATTCGAACGGGTCAACCGGATGCTCCGACACTGACAGCGTGGAACCTCAAACACCATGGCCTGTCCCTTCCATCATCCTCTTGTTTCGCACACCAACTATGCCGGACCATGAAACACGTCCGGGTTTTTGGCAGTCGTCGGTGCTGGTCCGTTGGGTCTTCTGTTCACTCATAAACAACCCGGACACCGACTCGTTCACCCACTTGCCTCTACCATTTCTTCCCATTCCCGTCAACCTTCCTAATCTCGTCCACCAAACTGCTGCAAAGCCTCAGGCCTTATATTAACGATTTCGCTCGATTAGGATAGTACTGTACCGTTGTAATACCGTTTTCAAACTAACTTTTTTTTTTTTTTTTTTTTTTTTTTTTTTTCCTCCTTTTTTTCTCATGGCATTTCTTCTGTTGTCCTCTCGTCTGCTTCCCACCTCAACTGTTGAGAAAAAGAATATAAATCTCTTGCAAATTCCTCTTTTTCATTTATTTTTTTTCTTTCCTTCGTCCTCATCTTCTCTTCTACTCTTCTCTTAACTATCCATCATGACTGTTCAACCTCCCCAAAATATCGGTATCAAGGCTTTCCAGATCTACATCCCAGGTCAAGTATGCTTCCCTCTCGCCCTCCCTCCGTCTCGCGCTCCTGCTAACCTCTCCCTAGGCCGTCAGCCAAGTCGAACTCGAAAAATTCGACAACATCCCCGCTGGCAAATACACCATCGGTCTCGGCCAAACTAACATGGCCTACGTCAACGACCGTGAAGACATCTACTCCATGACCCTCACCGTCGTCAGTAACCTCCTCAAGGACTACAACATTGACCCCAACTCTATCGGTCGTCTCGACGTTGGCTCAGAAACCCTCCTCGACAAATCAAAGTCCATCAAGTCCGTCCTCATGCAGCTTTTCGGTGACAACACCGACATTGAGGGTCTCGACTCTGTCAATGCCTGCTACGGTGGTACTAACGCCCTCTTCAACGCTGTCAACTGGATCGAGTCCTCTTCTTGGGACGGAAGAAACGCCATTGTCGTTGCCGGTGATATCGCCATTTACGCAAAGGGTGCTGCTCGTCCTACCGGTGGTGCCGGTGCCGTCGCCTTGCTCATTGGCCCTGATGCCCCCATTGTCTTTGACTCGGTCCACGGAAACTACTTTCAACACGCCTATGACTTTTACAAGCCTGACTTTACCAGCGAATACCCCGTCGTCGATGGCCACTTTTCTCTCACCTGCTACACCCGTGCCCTTGACCAAGCCTATGGTGCCTATAACAGAAAGGCCGAGGCCAGAGGCCTTTCTGGCAAGTCTGGCATGGAGAGATTTGACTACTCTATTTTCCACGTTCCCACCTGCAAGCTTGTCTCCAAGTGCTTTGCTCGTTTGCACTACAATGACTACCGCAACAACCCTGCCTTGTTTGAGGTTCCTGAAGAGATTAAGGATTTGGACTATGAAAAGTCCTTGACAGATAAGGTTGTTGAGAAGACCTTTGTGAACCTTGTGAAGGATCTTGCTACCAAGAAGCTGAGCCCTGGTATTGCTGGCCCTACCCAAACTGGTAACATGTACACTGCTTCCCTTTACTCTTCTCTCGCCTCGCTCTTGTCTTTTGCCGACCAAGATGCTCTTGTTGGCAAGAGGGTCAGTTTGTTTTCTTATGGCTCTGGTCTTGCTTCTTCCTTCTTCTCCTTGACCATCAAGGACGACATTTCTGAGATTGTTGAGAAGCTTAACTTTAAGCAAAAGCTTTCTGGCCGTGCATTCACCACTCCTGAGGAGTACGAAGCCGCCATTGAGCTTCGTGAGAAGATTCACCTCAAGTCCAGCTTTGCTCCCTCAGGCTCTATTGAGAACATTCCCTCTGGTTCTTATTACCTTACCAACATTGATGATAAGTTCCGCAGAGAATATGCCATTAAAGAATAAACGAATAATGAAAACCAAAAGGAAAAAAAAAAATAATGAATGTCTTTTTATCTGGGCTTGAATTTTTTTCTTCTTTGCAATATAAGTAGCGATTTAGACCAGATGTAATTGTTAATAATAATGATAATACGGGTAATAGTAGAAAGTTTTGAATTAGAGCACAGGCCAAAGCGATAATGGGAAATGCTGGATACGGAAGGCTTGGGATCGGGACATTGGCGGGGTCCGGGTGTCGGGACAGTACCGGGCACCGCTAGAGTCACACAAGTTGTGTGATGGCGCAAAGGTGTGATGGAAAGTCAAGAAATAGTTACCAAGAGCTGTGATGGCGATGGGGTTAAAATTTCCGTTTTAGAGAGAGGAAGGTTTGTATTACAACAACTGGCCTATGGTTGAATAAATATCTGTTACGACGGTAGTTTGAAATAATTTTGAACTTCTTTATATCACTAGTAGAATATAGACGATGAGTATGGAGTTGACTAAAAAGCATTATTGGGAAGTGGTAAGGCCATTTCGAAAGAGTTCTACGGTAGAGCAATGGACGAGGTTAGATGTTGAGTTGGGTCAGTTATCACCGAGTTCACCGAGTTCACCGGAGTCTACGATATCAATGAGTTCAGATGAGGTGATGAATATAGTTCACGATGTGAAGTGTGAAGTGAAAGATTGGGAGGATGTATGGAGTGGAGGTCAAGACGAAGGTCGAGACGAATGTGAAGAACAAGATGAAGGTGAAGATCATGGACAAGATCATGGACAAGATTATGGACAAGATCATGGGCTGGAACCAGATCATGGACAAGAACAAGAACAAGATCATGGACATGAGCTGAAACTAGATTATGAACCAAATCATGAACCAAATCAAGAACAAGATCAAGATCAAGAACAAGATCAAGATCAAGATCAAAAACAAGAACAAGAACAAGAACAAGAACAAGAACAAGAACAAGAACAAGAACAAGAACAAGAACAAGATCATGAACAGGGCCATGAACAAGATCACGAACAAGATCAAGACCATGAACATTGGCTGGAACCAAATCATGAACAAGACTACAAACAAGATCACAAACAAGATCACAAACAAGATCACAAACAAGATCACAAACAAGACTACAAACAAGATCACGAACTAAACCAATACCAAAACCACCCTGACGAAAAAATCAAAAACACAGTTACAGATCTCAATATCGAAAAAGAACTGGAACTCGAGATTGAAAAAACAATCAAAGAACTAGCAGATCAGTTTGGCGATACTGGTATGTATCAGACCCCAAAGAAAAATAACTTACTGACTTGTCCACCGCTCAGGCTCTACAGACTCAGATGTATCGCTACACGAACTGTCAATCAACAGTCTATATTCAGAATTAAACGAAGATCCAGATTGGGATGAAAGCCCTGCTTCCACGCCAGATCCAAAAGGTTTCAAAAAAATTCATTGTTTATCCCAAACGTACAACAGCCTAGAACGGGAAAAATCAAAACAAAGCATTCTTAAAAGACCTCTGCCAACCAACACTCCCACCATCAGCTTCAGCCCAGAGCGCAAGAAAACACTAGACTCACCAGCAAATTCGCGTTCCAGATCTGAACGCCAAAGACGCACTAAAGACCAGCAACCAGCAACAAAGTGCAGCCCAGGACTCTTCAACCCATACAACTTTCACCTCAGCGCTAGCAGCAAATTCAGTTTCCCTGCCCAAGCAAACCACCCGCATAGACCTAATCACGGTGCACATAGGCAGTCGCTCTCCCTACCAAAGTACGCCAACGCAGCAAATAACACAAAAAAAAAGTGTCTTTCGTTCACAACATACGAACTTGAACGGTTACAGACTCAATTACGCTTAAGCAACCCGCTACCTCGTCCTGTACAACTCAGCAAGCAAAAAGAACATCTTGGCCTTTCACCAGTCTCTGCCGAACGACTTCTTTCTCTGGAAAACAAAAGGAATACTACAAAAAACAGCTTGAAAATGGCCTTAGCAGAAACAACGCCCGTCCGACACCACTTTGGCCGGCCAAACAGAGCCAGTCTCAGCGGAGGAAACAGCCCGCTACACCCTCTCCAAGATATCACAGCAGACTTTCGCAACCGCCGACACTCGTCAGCGATTTCACGGTCAAACAGCATGCAGTCCAACCGGAACAACAGCAGCCCGATATTCTCGCGGTTCCAGCGCAAGCAGAGTACGGGGAAAGCGTGCGACGAGCTGCCCGGGCCAGCCGGGTATCTGGGAGCAGGACCACACTACCAGCAGCCGACGGTACAGTCGAGGTTTCGAGACGTGAGGCTAGATGCCTTTGAGTCGCCGACGCCAGCGGGGAGGATGAGTTCTAGTCCACGGCGGCCGTCGCGGTTTCTGGGGAGAAGGGGCTCGTCTGGGTCGATTATGCTGCGGGAAGGCATGGAGCCAGGGGGGCGGCCCGAGCTTATGGGGGCCAAAGACATACTGGAGGCCCGGCGGAACGATCTTTTTGGATACGGGACCGGCAAGATGGCGGAGGAGAACCGGAGCAGGAGCCCATACTGGGGGCAGTATGGAGGAGGTCTGAAGCGACACAGTTCGTATTTTGGGAGCGGCAGTGGAGGCGACGATATATTTGGGGAGACGGGGATGAAGGCATTGATGATGGAGCTTGACGGCGTGAAGAAGATGGTGGCCGATTTGCAGGAGCGGGTGTCGCACCATGATCCGAGCGGTGTCGAGGAGGCGGACAGTAGGAAGGGAGGGCTCGAGGGCGAGGCCAAGGAGCTTGTGTACAAGTTGGAGGATGACGGAGGCGAGATGAGCAACAGGGAGATTCAGGACTACTTGAACAAGCTGAGCCAGGAGCTTGAGAAGGTTCAAGAGCGGCCGGAGGGTAGTAAGGATGGAGGAGGACGAGAAGAGGTAGTGCGGGAGGTAGCAGTAGCGGGTAAAGCAGTGGTGCCTAGTAGGCAAGTGATGATTGGGGTTCTTTTGGTTACTGTGTGTGCTTATTTTATGGCTTGGATGTATATCTATGTGATTGAGTATACGGAGTATAAGGTCTCGCCATATTAGAACAGGCATGAACTGGAGGGAGGTGCATTTAGAGGATTAATTTGATTATGAGATTTGTTCAGGTAGAATTTTTGACTCATTGAGATGTAATAATAAACAGGCTAATGGATTAAGCTGGGGAAGGAGTAGGATAGGAGTAGGATAGGAGTAGGATAGGAGTAGAACAGGAGTAGGATAGGACCAGAATAGGACCAGAATAGGACCAGAACAGGACTAGAATAGGACCAGAATAGGACCAGAACAGGAATAGAACAGGAAGTGGAATAGGAATAGAACAGGAATAGAACAGGAACAAAACAGGAATTGAACAGGAAGTGGAACAGAGTTAACAACCATGGAACACGAACGAAACAGAACCGCACGGTACTTTGATTAACCGATCTGAGCTGGACACCTTTTTAATGTCTCGGATTGGTGAAGAAACGGTCTAATGTCTAAAACAGGCTTCAACCAATGAAAATCAAGTTAAAGGTCAGTTTTAATCCGGCTCTAATACGAAGTTTAAGAGTCAATAGAGGAGGCAGGCCTAGGACTGGCCAAGACTGAATTGATCTAGATGACCTAGAATTGATCTAGAATCATTGACCTATTGACTTAGATAGCCTAGATTACCTAGGACTGACTTAGGACTGGCTTAGGACTGACCTAGGACTAACCTACAAACCGACCTAGACTAACCTACAAACTGACCTAGACTGACCTACAAATTAACTTCCATATCCTCGCTAAATCAATTTAATACCATAGAACAAACCTACGACGCTAAACCTGTTGCATTTTTCACTTTTCTTTTTCTAAAACTGCCTGTCAAGGTCAGGGTTATGGTTTTTAAACGAATCGTATCCGGAAAAAGTCGGGGTTTGCGAGGTGAATGCTCGTGATCTAGCTCATACACCAAAAAAGAGCCAAACGTCGACCGAATTGACGGAGCGATTTTAAGCTATGAAATAGCAGCTACATTGGTCAGATTCAGGCTTTGCAGCCAAATATTCATTAAAATTTCACTTGATTGCTTGATGTTTCTAATTCTAAAAATGTTTCCGGCTTTTTAACCCAAATTTGTGACCTAAAACCGTCAATTACTTTTGGGTCGTTGTGATATTCGGACTACTTTTTTTGGGTATATTTTCGGACTTTTTTTTTCGGGTATAATTTGAGACAGGTACAGAAACACGGTCTATTTTGGTGACTTTTTTTTTTTTTTTTTTTTTTTTTTTTTTTTTTTTTTTTTTTTTTTTTTTTTTTTTTTTTTTTTTTTTTTTTTTTTTTTTTTTTTTTTTTTTTTTTTTTTTTTTTTTTTTTTTTTTTTTTTTTTT
>JAJMHM010000023.1:148223-169507 GCA_030566045.1 Geotrichum geniculatum | reverse complement strand
TTCACTTTTAACTTCTCTTCACTACTTCACCACTTCACCACTTTTCACTACTTCACCAATCCAATTACTCCTGCTACTCATTCAAATGCTTGTTTACGCTCAATCATAAATTTGCTCTCGATTTCCAAATCTTCTCTCGATTTCCAAATCTCTTGATTCCTCGGTTTTGGCTTGATCTCCACCATGATCTTAAAATCCTTCTCCCATATTACCAGGCACGCAGCCTTGACCAAAACCCTCTTCACCACAAACTCCTCCTCCACTTCGTCCCAGCCTTCGTTCTTCGTCCCTACCAGCCAACTCGCAAGACAGCAGTCCCAGCTCGTCCCCAGAAATAACTCCTCCTTCCCGAAATCTGACTCCTCGGACTCCTCTGGTAACAACGCTGCTCCTCTCAACTACTCGTCCCTATGCAACACTTCCTCCTTTTCAACCCTCTCTCCCTTGGCTACCTTGGACGATGATAAAAAGAAAGAAGCCATTCTGGCAGAGTCAACTGGCTCAAACGGTTCCTTCATGATCCATAACAAACAGCACTCGGTCCCGATCCACAACATCCCTCATCGTGCCTCCAACTTGAGAAGAAGCTCCGTAGGCTCTCGCGATGATATTTCTCATGTCGCTAAAAGACGCTACACCGTAGCAAAGAAACCTCAATCAATTAAAAGAAGCCCTACGACTCCTCCTTCATCTCCTATTTCTGGCCCCGTCAATGATCAAATCGATCTTGCCCAATCTTCTCTCTTGAACCTCCAAAATGTCCCATCCTCAAACTCTATCCCTTCCAACCAGACGAATCCTGTTAATTCTTCTAATTCTACTCATCCTGATAATTCCATCCATTCTGGTCATCCCGCTAATCCCACCCATTCTGGCCATCCCGCTCAAATCAACCTTATTGATCCAATCCTAGAAGATCCAACAGAACTATCCCTCGACAACCCACCTTCTAACCAGATTCCTTCTCAGCCCTCCCCAGCTCACTTGGAGCCTCCTCCAGTCCACCACAAAATCGCCTCTCCTCCAGCCCCAATGGGCTTGGACCCTACCTATGTCCGCACTCAAAATAACCTCCTCGTCCAGCTAGAACACACAATCGAGTCTTCTCCTTCTGTCCCCGACGTCCTGGACGCTTTCCAAAACTTTCAACTAAGCAACGTTGTTCCTCCCGTCCCTGTTTACGAAGCTGTCTTGTCCTTCCTCTCTAAAAACCTCGCCTTCGATAACTACAACTCTGAAAACCTCTCCGTCATTTTATCTATATACATGGATGTCATTTCAAACCGTATCACCCCTTCAAACTCAATTTACAACTCCGTCATCACCAGCCTCACCTCTTTTGCGCTCCATGTCTCTCAATCAAAGGAAAAAAACATTGCATACGCTCGGCTACAACAGCGCCACGGTAGAGACATCCTCCCCTCTGTCAAACTAGCTTCATCCCAAGGTGACTCTTCGGAATCCCTCTTCTCAACTTCCATCGATATCTTTGAGGGCTGCAACTCTGTAAGATCTCAAAAGTTCTCGACAGCTTTCTACCAACAAGTGCTGGACGCTTGTATCGCCATCGGCAAGTTCCCTGTTCTTTACAAAATTATCAAGCTAATGGAGGAAAACAACTGCACTCCAACCGCTGATATTTTCATCTCTCTCATAAAAGGCTACGGCTTGTTTGGTGACGTTACTGCCTTTGTCGAAACTTATAAGCATTTCAAGGCTTTAGCTCCATCTCTTGCTGAAAGAAAAGAGTTCCAGGTATATAGCGCCTTGGTCGGAGCTTATTTTGACAGCGGAAATCCTGACAGTGCTTTGAAGTTCTTTACAAAGATTATCGAAGAGCATTCGAAAGGCCCTCATTTGTCCCCGGTCATCTCTGAAATCATTCTTGCATTCTCTCGTTCCGGCGATCATCAATCAGCTTTGAACTGGATTCGAAAAATCAACGTCGACGGTAACCTTCCTCCCATTGATCTATCCACTCTTGTTACTGTCTTTAGTAACCTGTCTGATGCTGGTGATTTGGAAAGTGCTAAAGTTTTGTTCGACGTCATTGCTTCGAGAGCTGATGCTGCAATATACCCACCTCTAGACATTACCAGAAACGACTTTTTGGCTCTTTGCATCAGCTCCAACGACAGCGAGTCTCTCTATAAAGTCATTAAAGAAACTTATCTTAGAAATGGTGTTTGGGAACTTACAAATGTTGTTAATGTAACAAAATACCTTCTCAAATTAGGCGATACCTCTTTTGCCATTCAAGTCTTTAATCGTCAAATTGAAAGATATCTTGAACATATGGATTTATCTAACCTCCCTGTTGATGGACAAACCACAGAAGCATTTAGTATCTTGATTAGGTATTTGAAAAAAAATAACCAGCTCGATCTGTCAACCGCATTTCTGTTGATCAAATCCCCGTGTTTTGATTCTTCTGTTTTGACTGATACCGGTGCTGGGGGTATTGATTGTCTGAGGCTGTTATGGGAAAGTCAAAGTAACGGATCTTTGAAATCTCTATTAGCTGAAGTTCCTGTTGCAATTCTCGATATAGTTCACGTTCATTTGAAATGGATCAAATTTTCTGGTGCCAACAACTCTCTTGGTGGCTTGTCTATTCCTACTAATCTATTAGAAGAGCTTCGTGCAAATTTTGGAGGCTTGATTCGAGAGTTTGCGGCCGTATCTCCTCCTCATGACGAGCTTTTCAGAAACGAGGTCGCAAGTGCGCTGAAGGCTCTAAATGACACTGAATCTCTCAGTTTCTGGTCTGAGTACTGCAATTCCTTAAATTCAGCCCGCCTTCCGACCACTCCTCCAGAGCTTTTAAATGTCTCGGTGAATTCTGCAGTGTCCAACAAGATTATTATTGATGCTCAAGATGTTAACACACTTCATGATGCTTATACAGAACTGAAAGCTTCTTTTGTCAGAAAAGATGTTGTCGCTCCTGGTGCTTTTGTTGCCGTCATTGACAACGCAGTAGCTTCTCAAAAAGACCATCATATAATCGCTGATATTTATCAGACTGCCCTCAATTTGGCTCCCCATCCTAACGAACACCCTTTTTTCTTCAATTTCTGGGTTCAAGCACACCGCGCCGTTGTTCGTGCTGCTAATGTTGATTACGGTCTTGCAACTGTCGCCTACGAGCACTTAATTTCTCTAGGTCTCTTCCCTGACGCCACTGGGTATGGCCAATTGATTTCAAACACTCCGGTTTCTGCTAGTCATGATGAGGCTGCAAGCGCCTTGTGGTATTTCAATGAAGCTCGTTCAAACAATGTTTTGATGAACACTTTTCTCTACAATGTTCTGCTAGCTAAACTGTCAAAGGCTAGAAGATTGAAAGAAGTCATGTTTTTCTTTGAAGACATGAAACTTACAAACACAAAAAAGAGTAGCATCACATACGGTACTATGATCAGTGCGTGCTGTAGATCTGGTGATGAATCTTTGGCCAAAGCTCTCTTTACTGAAATGGAGAACTCTCCCTACTATACTCCTAAGGTAGCTCCATTCAACATAATGCTCCAATTTTATGTTCACAACAAAAAAGATCGTGAATCTGCACTTCAAATCTATGAAAAACTACGCTCTACTGGTTTAAAGCCTTCAGGACATACCTACAAGCTATTGATAGACGCTTATAGTACAGTTGAACCAATCGATATTGAGTCTGCTGAAAAGGTTTTACTAACAATCGTGAATGATAACAGTGCAATTACTACCAAGCACTATTCTTCTCTCATCTACGCACGAGGTGTTTGTATGAGAGATGTTGTATCTGCTCAAGAATTTTACAATACCCTTACTTCACACAACCGAGTACGTCCAGATAAACACATTTTCCAAGCTCTATTGGAGTCATATGTTGTTAACAAGCAAGTTCAATCAACTGTCAGTGTTTTACGCGACATGGTCTCATATGGCGTGGAGCTGGATGCAAATATGGCAAACATTTTGATTCGTGGATGGGCTCCATTAAACATTGAAAAGTCAAGAGGTTTATTCGACCACTTACTTTCTTTGGGACTCACGGAGCCATCTTCCTATGAGTCTATCATTAGAGCATATTTGTATTATGGAGAAGTTAATAAGGCTCAAGAAATTGAAAACTTGATGAAGATTAACATGTATCCGCAGCCCGTCGTTGAGAAAATGAGAAATGTAATCAACGAATATCTCAACAATGAGATTCCAAAAGATGATGATGGCGAATTCTTATTACTTGACAGTATTTTCAGACAAGAGGCTTATCCATTAGTTGGCTGGAGTAAACGTGACGATTCTTCCTCTGTAAAAAAAAATTTAGAAGGAGTTATGAACGATATGGATAAAGTTGATGCTAACCCTTCTTTGGTGAAATTTTAAAGAATATGCTACTTGGGATTTCGTTAACTGGAGTATGTGAAAAGTTTTGAATGATGTTGATGTTTTTTATTTGATTAATGAAGCTATGTTTTTGTGATATATATTTTGTTTTATATTATTTTTTGCTTATATTATTTTTTGCTTATATTATTTTATATTTTATATTATTTTTTATTTCATTTCATTACTTTTATATATCATTATCTTTATTTATATTATTTTTTTATTTGATGTTATTTTTTATTATATCATTACCTTCATTTTATATCATTATCTTCATTTATTATTTATTTGGTATTTATTGATCCTCAGTTCTTGAATTCAAGTGAGATGGTTAAATCATGTCGTGATCTCAAGGGTAAGGGTATTGGGATGTAACAATTTGTATTTGAATGATTGCTAGATTAATGGGCTGGGCTGGGGATATACGTAGTTTTTTTTTTATTTATTCATGACTTCCTTGTTTTACCTGATAATTGATTTTTCTTATCCAATTCATTTCAAAACTAATTAGGACCTCAGGCAAGTCAATAATACTGCGACTGAACAGTATTTTAATCCTTTAAAAAGACCGAAAACGAGCACTAAATCCAATTCATCATCATGTCTGGAACCGTTGGTGGAATTGTTCTTAGTAACACTCCTACCCAACCTCTAACAGCTGAAGAATCGGCTGAAGATGCAGCTACCAAAGACATTATGCTCCATCTCCAGCAATTGCTTATTGCAGATACTTCGGTGAATATCAGCGGTGTACCAGTAGCAGGGCCAGATGGCTCAGTAGGTGCAAATGGCGGTATCGGTGGTGGTGGAGGGAGTATTGGTGGTCCTGGAGCTGGAGCTGGCTTGGGTGTTAATGGTAATGGTGGCGGATTTGGCGGTGGCCAAGGGAGTTCAAGGGGATCTGGTGGTGCTGGCGTTGGAGCGGACGACTACTTGGATCAACTCGCTCCTATTATCAAAGATGCATTGAGTAAAGATCACGCTGAGGAATTGACAAGTGTTTTAGATACGATTACAAAAGGAAAAGATATGGAAATTGAAGCACTCTGTAATGGAGATCAAAATGTGAGTTCAAAGTAGTTTTTCATAGCGCTTTTACTAACATACGCTCTTGTCAGGAATATATGGAATCTTGCCAAAAACTCGATCAGGTTACAGAAGAAGCAGAGGTTTTGAAAACGTTGGTTCTAGGACTGAATTCGCAAATGCAAAACGCTGGCCATACGCTCATTATGAAGCGTAAACGATTCTTAGAAGCAAAAAATACACGTCAAAATCTTGACCTTGCTACTGAAGCTGTCACTGCATGTCTACAAGTTCTCGATATTACCAACAAAGTATACGAACTCATTCGAGAACGCAGAAGATTCGCTGCGCTCAAAAGTTTGGACGAGTTGCAAAACATTCATTTAAAAGAAGTTAAGAACTTTGGCTTTGCTCATATGATCACAAAGTCCGTTCCAGCGTTGACCAAAATTGTACGCACGGAGTCGCTGGTAGATTTGGATGCTTGGATCGCGAGTGTGGGAAAGTTCAGTGGAAAAGTAGGAAAAGTTGCATTTGGACAAATTGAAACATTGCGAGAAAAATGGAGAAAGGTGCAAGTGGACTATCCGCATTTAAGCAAGTACAAGTTCAATTCGGCGGTGGAGTTGTCATTCAGAGAAACAGATTTCGATTATTTGGATAACCAGTATATCCAAGAAGATTTATCGTCTTTGTATGAGTGCGCATTGGTACATGCTAGTTTGGGGATGACTGTTGAATTCAGAGAGCATTTCGGGAATGAGTTGAAAGTGCAAAGAGATTACTTGGTACCTTCAAAGCTGAAAATCATAAAAAAGGTAGAGAAAGACGGAAAAGATACTGTTGAAGAGTCTTTGGAAGAAATTGAAGCGGTGTTACAAACTGTTGCCGGATTTTGTATTGTTGATACAGTTGTATCTAGAAGAATAAAGGGATTGAGACTGCCAGATGATGTTAATGAGCTGTGGAATGGGTTATGCCAGCAGCTAGTTGTTACTTTGAGTATAACCATAGAGTCGATTACTTCGTTGGACACCTTGCGAAACGTTCGAACATTGTTTATTTTATTCATTTTGACAATGCAGAACTTTGACTTTGACATTTCGGTACTACAGTCTCTATTGATTGTTCTATTTCAAAAGTACAACACTGGACTACAAAAGAAGTTTGTTGCTGATTTCATTCAAACTGTGGAGGAAGATGATTACATGCCAATGAACATCAAGAATAAGGATTTATATGCCAAAATCACAAATATCAGTTGGTATGAACCCGATCAGAAAGAGCTCGATAAAGAGTTTCCGAAAATGTTGCCATTTTCTCAAGTGTACCCATTATACTGTGCGGAAATTCGAAACTATTTACAAGCCTTACAGACGTTTATGGATGATTTAGAGCACAATGAAGGGGATATTGAAGACCTGATTAGGGACTCAGTTGATGGAATATTGGTAGAAACAGTGTGTCAAGCATTTATGGCTCGGTTAAAATCAACAGCCAGAGAGCAGATTGTTCAGATTCTGATCAACATGGAGCATTTTGAGCATTCAGCTATTCAGTTAGAGAAGCTTTTGGAAGAAAGTAAAACTTCGGGCCGACTTGGAACAATAACACTTAGGGCTACAGAAGAATTTAGATTTGCACGCAAGAAAGCAGAGGAGCGAATTTTCGAATTGATTAATACAATGGTTGACGATTTCCTTGAGATTGCTGATTATGACTGGATGACCACTGTTAAGAACGTCAATGCAAGCACTTATTTAACAGAAATGGTTACGTTTTTGAAGACCATGATTAACTCAACACTAGTTAATCTTCCTCATAGTATTCGAAGTTTCTTGTATCTAGATGCTTTTGACCACTTGTGTTCGTCACTGTTGAAGTTTTTAATTGATTCTTCCGAGTCTTTGACAGCTCAGGCCATTGAAAACTTTAGTCTAGACGTGGCATACCTCGAGAAGTTTATCAATGACGTTGCGCGGGATTCGAATGACCCCAGTCTTGCAACGACTGCACTTGAACTGCGACAGAGTGTGGATTTGTTACGAAGTCAGAACATGAATGATTATAACAATACTTTGATCAGGATGAAAAAATACGATAGAGTAAGACCCGAGAACGCACAAAGTTTGTTCATGAAGGTGAATCATGGGCGAAGCATTTCTCAGAGTAGCGTTGATTCGAATGGATATGGAAATGGTTCGGAAACTCCGACCAGTGGTACGGGCTCGAAGTTTATGAGATACTACAGAAAGTTGAATAGTAAGTCTGATGCAGAATGAGAGTATGAAACAAGTTTTGAAGTTAAAGATTATATTGGTATTTAATGAAATTATAATGAAGATGTAGGGCGATATGAAAATAAAATGTAGGACGATTGGCCAATATGAACGCTAAAAGCCAATATGAAGAAATTATTTTGATTCTTCTTGAAGACAATCGCGATCATGTTTTTATAATGTTTAGTTGGAAGCAAGTATGAATCAAAAAATCAAAAAATCAAAAAATCAAAAAAAAAAATCAAAAAAATACATCTATGAAAGAAAAAATGAGTAAAAATGTAGCTTTTCAAACTGGAAAAATTGAATGAAGAATTCTTTTGAATCGTGATTGATGCTGTCTAGTACCATGGGCTTGCTCGTCTTCAGCAACTTCTCCCAAACCATTGGCTTCTTGCGGTCCTTCCCCAGATGTATTATTTCCAGCTAGTGATTCAGTACCAGTAGCAGTGGTAGAAATAACAGGTCCAGAACCCGCAGCTTGTTCTACATCTCTAGACTCCATTTGTCTTCTCAATTCCCTCTCCCGTCTAACCGTAGCATTGGTCAGTTTTAACGAATCTGGCATATATCCAAGAGGCAGCTGGCTCTTTTTGCAAAGAGGACATAAGCTGGATCTATTCAGTAAAAAGCTATCTATGCACTCCATATGGTAAATATGGTTACACGATAGCTCTCTCACTTGAGTCACATTATTCTCGAACTCCTCGAGACATATCGGGCAGCTCGTCTGTGAATATCCCGTGCCATTGGCTTCGACAGTATCAGAGCTGGCTTTTGGCGCAGCAGCGCCATTATTATGGGGTCTAAACCGACTTGTCCACTTCCCACTCTTGAGGTCACTGGAATCGTCCAAGTCTTGCGACCCTTGACGGTTGTGAAAATGCTGTTCTCCATGAATGTAAACTCGGACCGGTATTTTGTCCAAGATATCTTGCGGCACAGTGAGCTTTTTGACGCCCAAGAGCTCCAAGTTCACCTGGCCATTTTGAATTCTAGTTCTGAGATTCCGTCGCCGCCAAAACAACACCATGTTGAGCGCCACGCTGAGCAGCACGATCATAGCGAGGACGCCGGCCAACACTGCCAGCACAAATATCCAAAGCTTAGGCAGCGCGGCCGACGTCTGTGTCTGCACCTGAATAGCTATACGCTGGATCTTATTGTCCGCCAGCGTACCGGGAGCCTGGAACGTCTGGTTCGACCGATACATTTCCATTTTCTGCATGCCGCTCAGCCCAGTTTCAGTCGACACTGCTAGCACAGAGACATTAGACCCTGCTGGAGCCACCATTCCCTTAGCCATGCGGTTGTTGAGTAAAATGTCGCCAGAAAAGACCATGAGGCCGGCGTTATCGTTGTATGCCTGGTCTGTGAGGACGGTTGCGCATTCTGTGCTGACGAACGGAGCGATGGCCACAAGCGTCGTATTATAGGGGATATCCTGAATCTGGGGTAAGTTACTTATGTTCAAGCCGGACCAAGAGTCCAAGCAGTAAGAAAGCTCGGGAATCGATATGGACGGTACATAGAGGATTCCCCATAATGCGAGACCGTTTCTGTCCTGTTCGGCCGTAGATAAGAGCTGAGCGGTGGAGTCAAATAGTTGGTAGGACGAGCTGGACCTTGAAACCTCTGAGCCTAACTGGAAATTACTGGTAACGGCTAGGTAATACAGCGATAGGACTAGAGACGTAGCCATCGGTGATGCTTTAGAATAGACGAAGAAAAAGAAGAAGAAGAAGAAGAATAAGAAGAAATAAAATCTTGAGTTATATTTCAGGCAGAGATATTTGGGTTTTAGCGCTAAGCTTATATTTTTCCAACAGCGTCAACGAGGACAAGACGTTTTTGTTACTGCAGCGCCCAAATGTTAACATCACATGACACGGAGTCAGCAGCCAGAGACAGCAGACGAGTAGAAAAGGAGGCACCTACATTTCTTGAGAGTTTGCGAGAATATTGCGAAGTTCCGAGAGGACTTGCTTCTGGTGGTCGGTATATTCAGCGGGCTGGCCCGACCGGGTTCGGGGTGCGTCTTTCATCGTTGGGTGAGCGCCGACGGGACAGGGAATGAAGAGGAAGAAGAAGAAAGATCGAGCTCAAAGTTTTTAAACACTGGCAAAAAGTAGAAAAAGTCCAACAAGAAAAAGTCGAGCATGATATAGAACAGGATCCAGAACCGTAGGAACAATGGGTTTCTGGTCAAGACTCCGAGCGTGGACATAAATATGAAGCAGAGAAAGAGGTTGATTCCGTGGAAGGACCGGCCATTGAGCAGCGACGAAGCAGCTGGAGCGAAGATCTGGTTGGTCTTGACGAGGTAGAACAGCGTCGAGACCACATTGACGACCAGAAACGTCGAGTTAGTTTTGGCGTCGTCGTGGAACGGAACGTAGATGATTCCGTAGAGTGAGAGGGTCTTCATGTAGTAGATGGCCGTGAACTGACGGTTCTTTGTAGCAGCATATAGAGCTAGCGGTATCAGCATCAAGCGAGGGAGGCTTCCCAGTGCAAAAAGCAATTGAATGGCTGGACGTTCAGGATAGTTTTCAAAGAACTTTGACAGCGAAATGGCGTAGATGTCTCGTCTTATAAGAATTGTATAGAATAGAGGACATGTAAATAGCAGAAAGTTCAGAAACAGTTGTATCAAGATTATGAATTCAAAGTTCAACTTTATGCTATTGTTTTTTGACGGAATGAATAGTTCAGGATCATTCTCCATTGTAGTATAGGATTGGTGATTCAAGTTTGGGTGAAGTGTTCAAAAGAACAAATAATGGAGAATAATGAAATATGATGAAAAATATGAAAAATAAATAAATAATAAAATAAATAATAAAATAAATAATAAAATAAATAATAAAATAAATAATAAAATAAATAATAAAATAAATAATAAAATAAATAATAAAATAAATAATAAAATAAATAATAAAATAAATAATAATAAAATAATACTAGTTAAAATAAATAAATAAAATAAATAATAATAAATAATAAAATAATACTAGTTAAAATAAATAAATAAAATAATAATAAATAAAATAAATAAAATAATAATAAATAAAATAAATAAAATAATAATAAACAAAAATTCCATATTTTACTTAACGTCATAGACATATTTAAACTCAATTGACTTGCCTTCATACTCTAAATCACTGAAATCATCTACTCCAGGTTCTTCTTCCTCCTTCATACGCTCCTTGACCTTCTTCTCCCGCTCCTTGTAATCATAAAACTTTTGAAGAAATAAATCAAGCTCGTCTATCGTCGTCTTCCTATTACTCTCCATCTCATGCATATCCGTCAAATCCTGAATGACCGTATACTTTGGTAAAATCGATCTCCAAGATGGCCCTTCCAAATCCTTCTTCAAATTTATCAAACGCTCTCGCTCAGTAGCATGCCACTCCTTCTCACTTTGCTGCGACCGCTTCTCTCGTCTCTCCTGATAGCTATGATACGGCTCAAAAACAGTCTTGTATAATAAAGGATCTTTCGCAACTCGCCGCCGACTCTGATGCGTCAGATATGTAAACAGTTTGAACTGGTTCTCCGGCTTCAATTGAATCTCTTCCAGCTTCGGAACTGGCCTCGTTTCTATCGGTCTTCTTATCCTCTCCAGTAACTCGGAACTCACGATACCCTCAAGACTCAATTCTTCTGTGTAATCCAAGGCTACTATAAAGACAATTAGCTTTGGCTCTTTGCTGCTCGAAAATCAACTTACCAACATGGTTGAAATCAAAAATGATCTTGGAGTCGTCGATATCAGAGGACCTCAGACTACGCTTTCCGTTCAAAGCCATGGTTTTCAAGAATAATCAGCTACCAAATTCTTCATGAAGAAAACTCTCATGAATAAAGAAAACTCTTCTTCAAGAAAACATGAAGAAAAGGAGAATCCTGTTTTTTTCACGTGGTTCTGTTTTCACGTGACTAAAATGTTAACCAGCCTGCGTCGAAATAAGCGGTAGGCTCAATCAGCGCCTGGCACAAAGGGCACAACAGCACAACGGCACATTGGCACAAGAAATTTATGCTTCCAGAAGGGTTCATCTCCTTTTTTCTTCTGGGCCATCTGTTCTCTTCATGTAAATCTAACTTTTTCTGAGCCTGTTTCTCACCCATCAATAGAACGCCACAGCTCACCTTCTAGCACCACCCTCTAGCACGCTCTGAAATGACGACGTTCAGTGCTAGCTCGTACCGGCCCAACACTCTGTACAAACCCAATTTCAAGAAATATTTCAATCCCCAAAAACGAATCCACTACACCGCTACTTCCTCAAAATCTTCGTTCCTGCCATCGCGACGCCTGCTCTCAATCAATGGCATCCAATTTGACCTAGGCAGAATGATCAAACAACTAGCCCTCATCAGACGCAAACTGCTCTCCGCAAACTATCTCCACGTCTTCATCATCTTCTGGTTGGGCTTGATATACTACGCCGAGCGAATCAGCCCGGTAGCCGACATCAAACAATGCGACTGGCCCTCCTGGGACAGTAAGTTCACGCCAAACGAGACGCCAAAAGTAGCCCTCTTTGGCGACCCCCAGATCATTGACAAAAACACTTATCCTGGAAGAAACTTGGTCTTTCAGAAAATAACCGAATACATAACAGACTACTACCACAGAAAGAATTGGGTCTTCGTCAACAGCGTCCTGAAACCAGAAACCAACTTTTTCATGGGAGACTTGTTTGATGGAGGCAGAGAATGGGACGACAAAACCTGGTATCAGGAGTATGATCGGTACCGTCGAATTTTCAGCGAGAGAAAGGGTGTCCAAACTATCATGAGCTTAGCTGGTAATCACGATATTGGCTTTGGCAACACTCTCGAAACAGCAGCCTATGCTAGGTTTGAGAAACACTTTGGATCTCCAAACTCGGTCCATAAAGTAGGAAATCACCAGTTTGTTCTGCTAGACACCATCTCCATGATGAACACCGAAAACAAAACCATCTACCAAAAACCTTATGATTTTATAAACTCATATATTGCGTCGCCCGGATACTCTATAGACCAGCCTAGAATCTTGTTGACTCACGTACCTTTGTATCGAGATCCCTCTACAAACTGCGGTGCCAAACGCGAGTCCAAGAAAACACTTCCTTACGTCAAAGGGTATCAATACCAAACCATGATTACTCCTGAAATCACGGACTCCATTTTGAAATCTTTGAGTCCCATTGCTATATTTTCAGGTGATGATCATGATGCTTGCTACGTTCAACACAATTATACCCAAGAAACAACTGCTGGAGACATTGCTAAGACGTCTGAAGAATACACGGTGAAGTCTACGTCAATGGCTATGGGAATAGCAGAGCCTGGGCTTCAGCTGCTCACTCTTCACGATGGCTCGTATGAGACCAAGATTTGCCTTCTTCCGAACCCGTTTTTCTCGTTCATTGTCTATTTCCTGTTTGCTCTGTTCAATGGAATTACTGTGCTGGTGATCCATTTTCTGCCGATACTGTTCCCTTCTACAGTCATCAGTGCGCTGAAGCCAAACGAAATAGATGATATCAATGCTAATATTAAAGACAGTGTAGCACTGCTGCCATCATCTTTGGACTACTCCAATCGTCAGCAGGAGCCAGCGATTCATCGAGTTCACAACAAAAAGCAGGTTTCTCAAGAAGAGTCCTTTATTGGAGATGAAGAAGCGGGAGTCAGTAACGGTCGCAAGGGAGCATTTAGCAGAGCATGGCAGAACATGGCAAATAAAAACAATTGGAAGTCAATTGCTAGAGATGTGGGAATAATAGGTGGATTTGCATTTAGCTGGTATATATTTTTGAGTTGGAGTATATATATGGAATAGATATGGTATGGTATGGTATGGTATGGTATGGTGCAGATGATATTGATCGTATGGGTGATATTGATCGTATGGGTGATATTGATGGATGGATGGTATGGAATATGGCTATATTTGAGTTGAATATATTTTTGAAAGATATTGCATATTTTAGTTTTCCTCTTATTTTTCACCATCAATATGACTACAAACGCACAGCTGGACAAATTCGTACAAAACGATCCTACAGATCAAGATATCGATGATTTGTTGGACGAGTTGGATTCTGATGATGGATTTTCAGCTAAATATCGAGAACAACGAGCACAACAACTATATACCGAAGCTCAGTATGCGCTCCGGAATCAGCAAAATCAGACTGTTCAAACGCTGAGCTCGGAAGCTGAGCTGTTTGAGCTCACGACGACTTCTTTATCTAGCTTGGGACAGGCAGAAACCAACCAAAGACCTCCGATCGTTATAGTCCATTTCTTTCAGCCAAACTTCAAAACCTGTGAGCTGATGGACGAAGGGCTCGGAAAAATCGCAAAGAATCATTACAATACTACAAAGGTGGTTCGTTTAGAAGTAGGAAAAGCACCTTTTCTAACTACTCGGCTGGAAATTCGAGTGCTTCCATGTGTACTTGTATATGTGAACGGGAAGGAGCGTAAAAGACTAGTTGGATTTGAAGAGTTGGGAAATGATGGAACAAAGTTGGAATATGCCAGATTGGAACGGGTTCTTTATGAATGTGGAGGAGTAAAGAGATTGGCTAGAAAGGTTGATTGAATGGTTGATGGTTGATGGTTGATGGTTGAATGGTTGAATGGTTTGATGGTTGAATAGTTGACTGGTTGACTAGTTGACTAGTTGAATGGAGGTCAACTGGAATCAACTAAAATCAACTCAAATCAACTCAAATCAACTGAAATCAAGTTCAAGAACGATTAACCAGATAATTTAATCGAGTTTAAATAATGATACATTTCTATGAAAGGGCATTTAGAAGGGAGAGTCAGAGGCAGGAACAGACTTGTCAAAGTAAGAACCAACGACAGGAATCTTTTGGTAAACATCTCTTTGCAATCTGGGAATGGAATCAGCAAAGAACAAAACACCAGCACCAGCAGCAGCACCCCAAAGAGCCAAAGCAGGAGACCATTTGAGAGTGTTTGCAATGGTGAAGTTGAGGAAGTTGGGCACAGTCTTGTAAGAAGGACCAGAGACGTAAGTCTGACAACAGTTAGTATTGCAAACACAGCAAGCTTAACAAGCCTAACAAGCTTAACAAGCCTAACAATCCAATCTCTTATAGAGTCCTTACCTTAGCAACCATTTTTATATCTGTTGTGAAATGCGATGGAGTAAGAAAACAGAAGAAAGAGACAAGTAATGGGACCAGAAAAAATGGGATTTTTCTGTCTGGCCAATCACCAGCGTATTAATTGGTCATTTTCAAGGTCACATGATGCTTAGTCATATAAGGTCAAAGTTTATTAAGCAAGTATTAGCATTAAAGGATAATGAGTGGATGAGTGGATATTAGTAGATGAGATATTAGTAGATGAGTGGATATTATTAGATGAGTAGGAGTAGATGAGTAGGAATAGATGAATAGGAGTAGATGAATAGAAGTATATGAAAAGTAGGAATAGTCCAAATTATATAACTAGAGTTGGACAATGTAAGAAAAGGTTAATAGTAGTATAAGCAGCAACAGCAGTGTCTCCAATAATTTAGTCTCTTTTTTTTTTTTTTTTTTTTTTGCTACTTCTTCCATTATCACCATTTTCATTTATTCATTTGTATCTTCAAGATTCTGTTTCCAAACTGTTTTTGAAACCTGCCTTTGAACTGCCTTTGAACTGCTCTTGAACTGCCTTTGAACTGTTTTTGAATCCTGAATTTTACCTTTGAAACCTCCAGCACCCGGCAATACCGAAACAAAAACTGCTATATACCATCGTCAAGATGCCGTCGAGCAAACCAATCATATCTTTTTTATTGGGAAATTTCGGTTTAATGGGCAATAACAAACCTCCGTCTAAATTAGGATCAAAGTCTGTCTCGACCTCGTCACCTACAATAGCTTCAACGACCGCCTCTGTTCCTCCTGCTTCATCATCTACACCCTTATCATCTTCGTCATATTTACAAACCTCGAGACCTTCAGACATTCCGTTTGCACAATCTTCGGCTTCTCGGCCCTCCCGTCTTCCTCAGCAACAACACCAGCATCTACAAAACTCGCAACACCATTCAAATCATAGCGATCGTTCAACCTCGACTTCTCCTGGTGAGAAGTGGTGGATTGGCGGTTTAACGTCGGACGGACGTGAAATGTATTATAGAATTGAGCCTTTGAAAAGGCATAAATCTTTTGATCGGATCTCTTTAGATCGTCTATCTATTTGATATATTAGTGATTTATATTGATATGATTTATATTGATATATTGATATATTGATGATTTATATTGATATATTGATGATTTATATTGATGACATTGATTTATATTTATGATTCATGACTTATATTGATATATAAGAAAATAATGATAAAATAATGATACAAATGAAGCTCTATTTTAAAGTCCGCTGTCTCTTGTTTGGCTTTTCATCATCTTCAATCTTGGTTTTCTTCGTCTTTGGTGCGCTAGACTGCTTCTTGACAAACTTCTTCATCTGCTCATTTCGTTCCTTCTCTCCAATCTTTTGAAGCTCTTTAGACTTTGCTAGAACCTCGGCATCGTCTTCGTCCTTCCCATGCAGCCATTCCAACAGCTTAATCTCAATACCTCTGATATCAACTTCGTCCTTCTCATTGTCAGGAGTCTCAAGAATCAACGGAATTCCTTCAAGCTCCTTCTTGTTCATCAACAAACGGAATCCTTCCAAACCGATAAATCCTCGACCAATATTCTCATGTAAATCTCGACAACTGCCCATGGGAGCTTTGGAATCGTTCACATGAATCCCACTCAAATAGCCGTATCCTTTTTCGCCGCCAGGGCCATTAGCACCACCGTCTACAGCCTCTCCAAAAGTTTCTTCAAACTCGGTCCAGAAGAGCTCAAAGCCTTTTTTGTGCGATATATCATATCCTGCTGCAAAAGCATGGCAGGTATCGATACAAACGCCAACTCGTGTTTTTTCCTCTACGAGCTCAATGATTTCTGCCAGATCGCGTAGTTTGGATCCAATGACATTGCCTGCACCAGCCATATTTTCGAGAACGACTTTGACAAATTTAGTCTTTTTGTGTGCTTCATTTATACCGTCTGCGATTCGCTTGATCGTTTCTCCGTGATCCGATCCAAGGGAAGATCCAGGATGCAGGTTGTAAAGTCCAAGGCCTAGCTGTTCGCAACGGTTGAGATCATCAACAAACCCAGTCAGAGATTGAGCTCGTTTTTCAGGATCCGGATTCCCAAGATTGATGAGATAGGATCCGTGAGGAAGCGCTTGGGTCATGGGATCGTAGTTGTGCTGTTTGCAGAAGTCTTTGAAAGTTTTAATGTCTTCCGGCTTCATAGGAGGAGAGGTCCATCGTCTTTGGTTTTTAACAAACAATGCAAACGAATTGCCGCTATATTGGTGTTAGAATTGCGAATCAAGCAAAGATGTCTTCATACCCAAGTTTTGCAGAGTTGATTACTGCATTTTGCACTCCTGTATATTGTTAGCGCGCAAGAAAAAATGTTTACTTATAAGACATACCGCCAGCAGCAGCAACATGGGCACCAAGTTGGTATTTGATACTAGTATTTCTAGTTTGCTGAAGTTTCAAGGCTACGTTCTTTGGTGCCATTATAAGTATATAGTAGGAGAAAGAAATTGGGACAAATTCTTGAATAGAAATATTTCCATCTCCAGAAAATATTCTACTCCAACTCCAACTCCATCTCCATCTCCAACATCAAATCAACAAAATATAACTTCGAGTAAAAATGATTTCATTAAAACTACTTGAGAAAAAAAAAAAGGGATAAAAAAAAACTCAATTCCAAAAGTCTGCCACAAAGGGCCCAAAAAAAAAGATATTTGCAACAAATTTCATTATCAATGGCATTGGTGAATGAACAGTCGTCAAGAAAGTCATCAGAAATATCAAATCAGAATCAAAAATTTGCAAGCTGGGATAACCATGACAAATATATATAGAAGAGAAAATATTAATTGAAAAAATTCTGTCGTTGACGTCGTTGAAATCATGATTGAGATAATTTTCCAAAAAGAAATATAAAATAGGTATAAATGAAAATATTAAAACCTTTTCAAGCTTTTAAAAATCTGTCGTGGGGATATCAGTCGGAGGTATATCCAGTGAATAAGCCCTAGCTTTTCGAATAATTCTCAAATAAAAATATATACTCTAGAATGTTCATAATATCATCCCGAGAATAACCAAAAATAAAAAGGAATTAAGGGAGGTCGATATACTAATCAATAACAATATTTTGGAGTTGGTATTTCGTAATTAGAATAAACTTATCAATGTTAATCAAGCATTTAAGTGACAAGTTTATCGGTTGAGTTGTGCCATTTCAATCTGTAGCTGTTTTTTGTTTGTCGTTGTTTTTTCCAAATACATTTACAAGAACAATTGCTTGGATTGTTCTAGTTATTATTACTGGAATGTAATGGGGGGATTCGCCGAATCCCCCAGGGAGCAGAAAGGAATGAAACAGATGGAAATCAACGGCTTTATATAGTTTTTTTGGAGTGTCTGGAGAGCTACCTGATGACGGATTTTCAGTGCTACGAATAATTTGTCGGTTACAACGAAGTGTCGGAACAGTTGACAGCTTTGGTGTCGAGTAACAAAGGTTTAGGTATTAGACATGGAGAAAGATTTGGATCTGAGATTGTATTAACGGTGATAATAGTTGAATGTGGTTGATTGATGTTGTGGTTGATGTTGAAGCAGTATATTAATTATTTGAATAATGGACGATGATGGTGATGATGATGTTATTGATATTACTTGAATACTAATTGTCGATATTACTTGAATACTAATTGTCGATATTACTTGAATACTAATGGTCGATATTACTTGAATCCCACTGGTTAATATTAGTACTAATTGTCACAATCTATATTGGGTTATTGGTTTCTATATTGGGTTTCCTGATTTATTTCACGTGCAGAATTTGGGAGTGAAATATTTCAAAATATCATTGAGCCCAATCCACCTACAATAAAATGACCATCGACAACTCTCCACGACCAGTAAAGCGAGCAAAAACTGTGTTCCGTGCTAGCACTTCACTGATATTGAAGCCTCATCCTCTCGGTATTAAGCCCTCGGGAAATGCTCTCTTAAGTACGACACTTGCACCCCGGACCAAGGTTTTGGGCCCTCTATTCGGGCTTCTGCCCGACGAGATTCTTATGGAAATACTTAGTGATATTGAAGATCCAAAAGACCTGCTGATATTAGGATGGACTTGCCGGGCGTTCTACGGACTCGTTTGGGCTGCCGAAGAGTGCTGGAAACGAATGGTGTACAGATTCGAGCGAGAGCCTAAGAAATGGTGTGGAAGCTGGCGAATGACGTACTGGAGGGTTCAAGAGAACCATGAGGTGAATATGGATCTGAAAGATGTGATTTGCTCGGACTGGATCTATCGGCCATACCAGTGTGCTCAAATTGACTACTCGCGAATAGTGAAAAGGGTCATGGAAGAAGACCCAGAAAAAGGCAGGATTAGAATGTTCGAGGAAGACGAAATGAATACAGAGCTATTTGATAATGAATGGCACGACAAGCCGTTCATGGTAAGACTAAAGAAACCCGTTGCAAGCTGGACGGTACCTGAATTATTGGAACGGTTTGGAGACACAGTGTTTCGACAAGAATACATGGACTGGAAGCTCAAAGTGTACCATGAGTATATGGAGAACAACCAGGACGAATCACCGTTATATTTGTTTGATTGCGGTTCTACAGCCATGAAGACGTCGCTGTCGCATGAGTACAGTGTGCCGCTGGCTTCGGTCATTGGGGACGACCGGGACTACTTTACAATATTGGGAGAGCTTCGACCGGACCATCGATGGCTGATACTTGGCCCTGAAAGAAGCGGGTCAAAGTTCCACAAGGACCCGAACGCTACGTGCGCATGGAATGCGGTACTCACTGGACGAAAGTACTGGGTGATGTTTCCTCCGACAGTGACACCTCCGGGTGTCTCTACAGATTTGCGAGAGAGCCAGGTGACCTCGCCATGTTCAGTAGCAGAATGGGTTCTTTCAGGATACTACGATGCTGCACGACAAGAAGAAGGGTTTTTGCACGGAGTCTGTGGGCCTGGAGAGATGATGTATGTTCCAGCCGGGTGGTGGCATTTGGTGGTGAATATGGATGAGTGTTTAGCGTTGACTGGGAATTTTGTTCCTGGCGTGAAGATGGGGTTGGTCTTTGATTTTTTGAAGAACAAGGCAGATCAGATATCAGGATTCAAGGGAGACAAGCTGAGGAAGGCTATTGGAAGGGGGAGCGATGAGACGGTAGATGGGGAGATGGATGAAGATTGTGTGAACGAAGAGCTATATTCCAAAATCTATCCGTTATTTAGGGATAAGGTTGAAAAATTGGCAGAGGCTTCTAACAGTCATCTTACGCTACCGCCTGGGTTGATTGAGCAAGCAGATTGCGAGTTGAAAACGCTTGAGCGTGAGCGGAAAAAGATGGTTGAGCAGGAGCCTGAAGGCGATGGTAAAAGCAAGGAATGGCATAAGTTAGTTGATACGGAAGAAGCGAGTACGTTTTCATTTGGATTTGATGAGGAGAGTATGGACTAGAGTTTACTGGAGACTGAAATTGAGTATGTTGGAGTTAATTGAAGGTTTGAAGTCTTTGAAAATTCTGAGACAAAGAACCTTAAAACTCAAACGATGATAATTCCGATGGACAATGAAATATTTACAAAGATGGGCCTATAATAACGGCAAACATTCAATTGAAAAATGGAAATCACGGCTTTCTGAGTTAAATAAATACAAAGACTAAATAAACAAACTATATTGTAAAGGATTAATGAATAGGAAATTGTCTACATGATGGTACAAATACCACAACATTTTTTGGAATCTTTGGATTTTGGTGCTGTTTCTACCTTTTGTTGAGCAGCTCTGGCTGTGTCAGTAGTCGCAGGTTTTTCATCTAGTTTGTCTGAAGTAGGGGCAGTTTCTGTAGTAGTAGGAGCAGTGGTAGGAGCAGTGGTAGCAGGAGCTGCGACAGACTTTTCTGCTGGAGCGTCTAAAGTGGCAGCTTCGACAGCAGGCTTTTCATCTAGAGCATCTGAAGTGACAGCAGTTCCAACCGTAGAAGTCTGAGCAGGAGCAGTTTCAACAGTTTCAACAGTAGTGGCAGGAGCAGTGGTAGCAGGAGCGGTAGCAGCGACGACAGCAGACTTTTCTACTGGAGCGTCTGAAGTGACAGCCGTTCCAACAGCAGGAGAAGTAGTAGTAGCAGATCCAACAACAGGAGAAGCAGTAGCAGCAGGAGTAGTATCAGTTCCAGCACCAGTTCCAACACCGGCAACAGCTCCAGCTCCAGCTCCAACACCGGCAACAGCTCCAGCTCCAGCTCCAGCTCCAGCTCCAGCTCCAGCTCCAGCTCCAGCTCCAGCTCCAGCTCCAGCTCCAGCTCCAGCTCCAGCTCCAGCTCCAGCTCCAGCTCCAGCTCCAGCTCCAGCTCCAGCTCCAGCTCCAGCTCCAGCTCCAGCTCCAGCTCCAGTTTCAACAGAAGGCTGAGCAGAAACCATAGAAATC
>JAJMHM010000023.1:107686-148123 GCA_030566045.1 Geotrichum geniculatum | reverse complement strand
CAGTAAACTGTCTGGAGCCATCGCCAGCAGCATAGGCACCAGCACCCCAAGGAGAACCACCGTGAACTTCATCTAAGTTTGTGATCTGGCCAAAGGAGTTCTTATAGCCCAAGGGAACGTAAATCATGCCGTGGTGGACAAAGTTGGAGAGCGTATTTCTGATGGAGGATTCCTGGCCACCGTTGGGCGACCCTGTTGAGACAAAGAGGCCAAAGTATTTTCCATGTAAGGAGCCATTAGCCCACTGGGCAGCCGTGGAGTCCCAGAAGGCCTTGAACTGGGCAGGATAGGAGCCAAATCTGGTGGAAAGGCCGAAGAGAAAGCCGTCAAAGCTGGCGAGGTCTTCAGCAGCAATGACGGGGATGTCAGAGGGTTTAGCTGGGGCGCCCATTTTAGCGAGGACTTGGTCAGAAAGTGTTTCAGGGATTTGGAAGAGCTCAGCGTGGACACCGGCGGCCTTGAGACCTTCTACTTCCTTTCTGGCTAAGGATAGGGTGTGGCCATAGGTAGAGTAATAGATGACCTGGGCTGTTAGTACTGGAGGTGAGAAAAGGGAAGGAACATACAGCAACTTTGACCATTGAGATTGATGATGGATGAGGAATGAGGAATGAAATAAAAAAGATGTAGAATTTGAAGCTGATATTAGTCAAGAATGAACAAACTGGAGTTTCGGTATTTGCATTAAGCTCTGTCAATTTAAGCCAAATGCTCAAACGGTCTTACTGATATTTTACTAAAGTTTAGTTTTACTATTAATGCATTTTATTCATATTTTACTAATGAAAGCCGATTTTACTAAAGAAGTTGAAATCATGATAAATCAAGTTTTATTTAGATGATTTTATTTATTTTTTATTTAAATATTTTTATTTATTTTTTATTTAAATATTTTTATTTATTTTTTATTTAAATATTTTTATTTATTTTCATCTTCAATTCTCTTCCTCCAATTCTCTCCAATTCCTCCAACTCTCTAAAATGGCTCCCAAAATTGCAATCATCTACTACTCTACCTGGTCTCACACCCGAACTCTCGCCCTCGCCGTCCAAAAGGGTATCAACGCTGCCGGTGGCTCCGCAGACCTCTTTCAAGTCCCTGAAACCCTCTCTGAAGACGTCCTCGCCGCCATGCACGCTCCCCCAAAGTCCGCCGACCCCGTCGCTACTCCAGAAACTTTGACCCAGTACGATGCCTTCCTCTTCGGCATCCCCACAAGATTCGGTAACTTCCCTGCCCAGTGGAAGGCCTTCTGGGACCAAACTGGCGGCCTCTGGGCCAACGGTGCCTTGTACGGAAAGTACGCCGGCCTCTTCATCTCTACTGGCACCCCCGGCGGTGGCCAGGAAGTCACCGCCCTTAACGCAATGTCTACCTTGACTCACCACGGTATCATCTACGTCCCCTTGGGCTACAAGAACGCTTTTGCCCAACTCACAAACTTGAATGAAGTTCATGGTGGTTCTCCTTGGGGTGCTGGTGCCTATGCTGGTGGTGATGGCTCCAGGCAAGCCAGTCCCTTGGAATTGGAGATTTGTGAAATTCAAGGTTCGTCTTTCTACGAAACTGTCTCCAAAGTCTTTTAACTATGGTAAGGAGCAATGTTCCGCATTTAATTTAGGTTTTTTCTCAAATATTCAAATATTTCAAATGTTTCTAAAAGGCATTTCCTATTTTGTCATTTTCTATTTTTTGATTCCGCATTTCCTAATTCATCACTTTCCTAATTCATCAAATTTCCTATTTTGTTATTTCCTATTTTTATTTCCTATTTTTATTTCCCAATTCTCCCACTTCCTATTTTTACTCCCTATTTTATTTCCCATTCCCCTTCCCAATTTCATTTCCCATTAACCTAACCCATTTTGTTCTTCCCAATATCACATGACACTTCAACATCTACATCTATCAGCATTTCACTTCTTTCCACCTTCCCTCCTATCTACCCTCTAATGATATCCATATAATGCACCCGCCTCACTCAAATGCGCCCTTCGAACAACGACCGGCCCTCCCCTTCACCTGCCAAATAGGTATCCTCTTCTTCGTCCTTGTTCCGCTCCTGCTAATACGAAAGTTCTTTGAAAAGCCAAAGCGCCGACTCGTCGTCTGGGTCCTCGACCTCATCAGAGCCGCCCTGGGCTACGCCGGCGCCGAAGTCCTCATCGTCCTCCTCGTCCTCCCCTTCATTGGCAACTACGTCTACGGCGGCTTCCAGCCTAAGAAGGACTGGAGCTGGGGCAAGCAGAGAGGCCAGTGGGGCGACAACAACAGAGAATGGCACGCAAATAACAGTAACAACGGCGGCTCGATGAAGCCTCCGCCAATACCGCCCCCCTTCTCGCCAGCCCGCCATCCTCGTCCCTCGTCCTCCTACTTCTCAGCCGCTCCAACGTCCTCCCAGCGCTCCACGGTTCCTCCCATCCTCTCGCTCCCTCGGCCCTCTGTGGATTCTTCCACCTCCGCCTCTCCAGCTGTCAAACCGCTGTCTACTCTTCTCTCGCTCATATCAACCTCTCAGTCCTTCTCTCAGTCCTCCTCTCAGTCCTCCTCTCAGTCCTTCTCTCAGCCCTCCTCTCAGTACTTCTCTCAGCCCTTCTCTCAGTCCTCGACTTCTTCCTACCCTGAGCCCTCGTCCTCCTCGTTGTGCACCACGCTCGCTCCCACCACGACCCTCCACGCTTCAGCCCTTCCTCTTCTCGAGTCGGTCCAGCCTACCACCACCTACTTCCAATGGCCCACGCTCCCGCCCTTCCATCCCCATACCGATCACCATAGACCCCCAAAACCTCCACCTCACCAAGACTCACCTCCCCCAGACTCTCCAGACTCATTTCCCCCAAACCCGCCTCACCAAGACTCGGCCCATCCGACAGTCGAATACTCCGAAGTACAGCTCGACAAACGTCTGGACAACGACATCTTCCCCAGATCCCCCTTCTTTGGCCGCAGATTCCGCTACGACCAAAGTCTTTCATTAACCCTAACTGCATTAGAACTATTCCCTGGAATCTTCATTTTATTTATTTTCTACTTTCTATTCCTATATCTCGGCTTCATCATCAAGCGCTTCTGGCTAAAAAATATCAAGCCCAAAAAACTCTCCGTCAAAAAAACCAAGTTCGGGATCCCATCCATTGAGCTCGTTTCTGCATCTCCCACCTCCTCTGTCTCCTCGCTGGGCTCCTCCTACCGACGAGACTCGGAGCTTGCCAAAATCTGCTTCTCCAGAGCCAGACTGGGCTTCGTCAGCGGCAACTACGGCCATCCCATCCGTCTCAGCTGGTTCCTCCAGCAGGCTTTCGCGTTCATTCTCGCAACTTTCCTCGTCCGTCTAATTGTCTTGAAGGTCTTTATATGCATGCCGGCCCCCGTAGACAAGCTGCGAACTGTACTGTTTGACCATGAACTGCACAACCATACCCTCGAACTTTTTCTGCTGGGTGTTCTGTATCCCTCCATTCTGTTCCTCCTCCAGCTCAGTATCGCCGACTACGTGACCAAGTACAGGATGAAGGGCTCCAAAGGCCGCTGGTGCTCCTTCTGGCCCGGCAAAAATAGAGACTCGGCCCGTTTCGCCAGCTCCAGCCACGAAGACGACGAAAACAGAGAGTATCACGACCAGGAGTATTCAAACGGTCTGTATCATGAAAACCCCATGTTTCGGGACGTCAGCATAAATAGTGCTGGCAGCCGGAGGAGGTATTATCCTTACGGTGACGAGTATGAGCTCCAAGAACTGACGTTGCCCGTACTGTATCAGGATACTCAACCCAACGGCCCGATTACTACAGAGGAAGATAATGATTCAGACCACGACGACGCCAGGCCTATCTCCTCGGATCGTCTCACTGTCCAAGACGAGAGATTCAGTGTTGCAAGTGAGAACTCAGTCACCACTATAACAGGTGACGCTGATGCACAAATACCTAAAACAGATTCTCAGGCGTCGACAACTACAACTGCTACAACTACAACGGCCTTTGCGACAGACTCGTCTTTCCTGGACCCCTTTGAGCGATCTTCTACGCGAGCGCACTATGGAATTGTCACCGCCAGTTTACTGAACACTGCCGCAGTACTGGCCACTGCGCAAAACCGGTCAAACATATTTGAAGGAAGTCACGTTGATCTCAGTGAAGTTCGGCCACCGCCCAATCCGTTTGACGAAGAGACAGCTCGAGTAGACTCTGATTTCAGTGCTGATTTCGATGCTGCGGATAGCGATAGCGACAGTGACAAGTCCGAGCAGGATGACGATGAAGAGGGCAGACTGCCGAGCTATGATGATTCTCAGAGACTCCAGCGAGAGCTCATGAGAAATCCTGAGAGGGCCAATAGACATATGGATGTTATTGGAAGGTTGAAGAGGTAGAGACAGTTCGGAACAACGGTTGAACTGATGATAATGTATGTTTCAGATTGTCTAGCCAGACCTTTTATTATTTATTTTTCTTCCAAGATGCTATCACTGCATCAAGAGGAGCAGCTCTTTGTGTTATTATGTTATAGTTTTGTTTTTTATTGTTATTTTGGATAATATTTTACGAGTTTTCAGCTATTCTGAGTTTTCAGCTATTCTGAGTTTTCAGCTATTCTGAGTTTTTCTTCTGAGTTTTTCTTCTGAGTTCTGCTGTTTCTTCTAAGCTCTGCTATTCTAAGTTTTGTTATTCCAAGCTCTGATATTCTGACTTCAGTAGTTTCTTCTAAGTTCTGCTATCCAAAGCTCCTGTTTCTTCCTACTTTTCAGCCTTGAAAGATTATATAGGTCCATGAATAGTCACGTGTTGACCTGTCAAACTTTTTATACCACAAATATTAGTCCCAAAGATGGTCTCTAAAATGTACCGTATTTGTACCGTTTTTATATGTAAGCTATTCAACCAACATACAAGCTCATTTCATCTATTAAACTCAAATATATCAATAACTACAGTTCTCAACGCTTTGACCATGTTCACATGATCGTTCCTTGAACTCTGATCAAAAAACACTGCAAAATTGAAATGCCACGGAATCTGGCATAACAAGATCATACTAACCAAAATGAGAAGCCGGGTCTTCGGGTCACAACAAACATAATGACACGTCGGAACATGCTCCGTCAGTGATCTACCCGACACACAGAACCCCATTAGCTTTTCTGTAAACGTCGCTGCAAGAAGCCCAAAGAGACCCATTTCATTTGCCATGCCATGGGAAATCATCCCGATGAGGCCACACAGCTGCTGATTGTATTTCTACAACCGAACCACTTTTTTTTCTCCAGTACGGAAAGTGAGGCAGCGACAACTGGTGACCACATAAATCGTTGGTTACGTCCTGGGTCAATTCCAGGTTAGACCTATTACGTACTCCAAGACATGTCCACATATATTCCCCTTGAATCGTTTCTTTTTCGTGCTAATCCTTGCCTGCCAAACAACTTGAAATATGTATAATGTATAAATATATGTATGCTTGATATCTATACGGTTTGGGCTGTTACAACGGAAAAGTTTCGCCACGAGTCTCTAGAGTCCAAAAATTTTTCCAAGCCTATTCCACGATTTACCGGGGTACAGCCATCAGATCAATAATCAAATCTAAATCGAGAAATACAACCTGTGAACTTTCCTCTTTTTCTACCCAATGTTTGGCCAACTGGTAAATCTCCACTGCTCACTAAACCCTATCTGAATCTAAGGTTTGGCTAACGGTTACTTTAACCATAAAACTTAACTTAACATTTCTTTTTTTGAAGATCTTCGATGCACTTCGCTCGTTAAGCAACAACTGTTTTTGCTCCTTTCCCTTGATAATTTTTCATTATCTGGGCTTGCCTAATTGAACTATTCCTATTTGGACGACGATCACACCCGCTTTGAATTGAGAATGATGAAAATTAATAAATTGATTACAGCGTTCTTGTCACTCTAATATTTTTGTATTTAAAAAGACCATGTCCCCCCTAAAATTTTTATTTTTTCCTCTCCAACTGTTTGTCAATCTTTCTTACCGTCTTCTAAATCCCTTTGATTTCTTTTATTATTATCTGTGTCTAGTGATAGCATATTGTAAGTCTTTGCTAGTATTTTTCGTGTGTTCCGTCCTAACATTCTATTAAGCGAGCCGGCCTCAATCTACTCACTACTATTCATTAATAAACTTATATCAAAAGTACATTCCTTGTTTATTGACAGTCAACTCATATTACCCATACTCCAACAATGATCTTCAACTCCAAATTGGCCGTCGCCGCTTCTATGGCCCTTTCCGCTTTCATGGCCACCGCCCAACCTATTCACAACCACAATCTTCATAATCGTGATGTTGTCACCGTCACTGTTTTTGTTGACCCCAATGCTGCTCCTGCTGCTACTTCTGCTGCTGCTGCCGTCGACTCTGTCGCTGCTGTTTCGTCTCCAGCTGCTGTCGCTTCCTCCTCTGCTGCCGTCGACCCTGTCTCTTCTGTTTCGTCTGTGGCTGCTGTCTCTTCCTCCTCTGCTGCTGCTCCTGCTTCTTCTTCAGCTGCTGCTACCACCTCCGGTTCCGGATCCTTCAATGGTGGTGCCAAGGGTATTGTCTACTCTCCCTACGCTGTCGGTGCCTGCAAGTCTGCTGACCAAGTCAAGTCTGATCTTGCTGCTCTTACTGACTACGAAGTGATTAGAATCTACGGTGTCGACTGTGATCAAGTCGCCAACGTTCTTGCTGGTCTTGCTTCTCACCAAAAGCTCTTCCTCGGTATCTACGATGTTGCCAACATTGAGTCTGGTCTCAAAACCATTTACGAGGCCATTCAAAATCACAGTTCTGGCTGGGACGTTGTCCACACCATTTCCATTGGTAACGAGTTGGTCAACAATGGTCAAGCTACTGTTGACCAAATTGCCGGATACCTTTCCACTGCCCGTTCTGTTCTTGGTGGTTTCGGTTACACTGGACCTATTGTCTCTGTTGACACTTTTATCGCCACCATTAACAATCCCCAACTCTGTACTCTTTCTGACTACGTTGCTGTCAATGCTCATGCTTTCTTTGACGGTAATGTTGTTGCTGAAGATTCTGGTAAGTGGGTTCTTGAACAAATCCAACGTGTTTGGTCTGCCTGTAACTCTGTTGGTGTTCAAAAGAACGTCTTTGTTACTGAATCTGGTTGGCCCTCTAGAGGTGATACCAACCAAAAGGCTGTTCCCTCTGTTGAAAACCAAGCAGCTGCTGTCGCTTCCATCAAGTCTATTGCTGGTGACTCTTGCATTCTCTTCACTGCTTTCAACGACCTGTGGAAGGAAGACGGACCTTACAATGCTGAAAAGTACTGGGGTATTTACTCCAGCTAAGTTTTATAACTTGTACTCGATAATCAATATTTGAATCAAGTAGGGTGTTATACAATTGTGTTATTTATTTTTAACTTTGGCTAGTCCAGCAGGTGATTTTGCGGACAGCGAAATTCAGGGGCTTTTGAGGCCAGGCCAGGTGTAGGACAGTTCTGGGCCAGGCGTAGACTAGCTGGAGGCCGATAGTAGGGAGGAAGATAGTTGGACTGCATTCCATGGCAGACCCGATATCTGGGAAGGAACAATTATGTGGAGAAACACAAAGCATTAGAACAAAAGACACATTCCAGAGTGACAAGAGAACAATACGTATAGAATAAAGGCTTCTACATTCTTTGCGGGTGTATATTATTTAATATAAATATGATATAATTTACAGGCTGTCTATCCATGGAGATAAGCGAAGCCGAGAAGGCCTTTGTGATTGGCCGAGTTGTGGTGAATGGCTGATACACGAGATGGTTTTGTCTCAAAAGCTGACCCTTTTCTGACGATTACTGGAGGGACAAGTAAACACACAGATTGGCGGGCTCAGCGGAAAATCTGACTCAAACTAACCCTGGACGCTAAACCAAAAACAGCAAAAGGATTAAGGCGGACCACCAAGTAGTGATTCATCTAACGCATTTTTCTGTTTTGGGCCGCATTCCTTCTAAAAAAAGAAAGTTTTCTAGCTCTAGAACTGAGACACAAATGAACAAAGGCAGAAAGATTTTCCGTATTGAGAAACATCTTTTAGGTCTTTCCTAGTTTGGCAACCTTCCATTGCCTATTAGGAATAGCTCATGTCTCCTTTGGAAGTCTTGAAGCTCATTTCAGTGCTTTTCATTGGCTTGCACTACAACCAACAAGTGCTATATCTCAAGTCCTAAACCTCAAAGTTTAATTTTTTGAGATTATTAAGCTTTTTTAGATTTCTGCTTCCAGCTTGTCATCATTATTGTTGCGGTAGAATACAATACAAATGTTACCCCTACTAAGACAGTATGGCTGTTAGATTCCATCCCTTTCTTTTTTTTTTTTTTTTTTTTTTTTTTTTTTTTTTTTTTTTTTTTTTTTTTTTTTTTTTTTTTTTTTTTTTTTTTTTTTTTTTTTTTTTTTTTTTTTTTTTTTTTTTTTTTTTTTTTTTTTTTCACTTTTACTTACAAGTTTGACGTTGTATTTAATACTTTAACTTTTTTTATTATTTTTATTTATTTTATTTTTCATTCATTTTCTTCTTCTTCCACCCCAGCCTTCGTCGTTGTTGTTTTCATTTCAAATTTTTTGCTCCCAGATCAACTTTCCAGCGAGTGATAATTTTGTCTACCTTCGACCTTTAATCTGACAAACCTCCAAGTCGACCATCATGACTATGAACAGTTCAGGATTCGGCGGCATGCCGACTGCCAGAAGACAGCTATTCTCCGACATGCTGATACCGGAAGAACCAGAGGTCGCACCTCCTCCACAGCGCCAGTACGCCAATCCCATAGTCCAACCTCCACAGCACATGCCATCGCACGCCAACCAGCAGTTCCACCAGCTAACGAGACCTCCCTCGTCGCAGAGCCTGCACAACAGACCGTCGTCAAGAGCGTCCTCTGGCCGCTCGTCCAGCATCAAATCAGGCTTCTTCACCGTGGGAAAGAAGAATAAAAAAAATTTCAGCGGTGGTGGCTTCGACGACGACGGTGACGACGACTTTGGCGACAGCACCAACATGCCCAGCAACTATCCAGGCTCCGGTATCCCAGACCTGTCGCTGAACCAGCTCTCGGGCCTCAGGGACCGCGACCGATATCCCACCATGGGCACCCCCACGGACCAGTCTGGCTTCCCGTCCGGCGGCGCTGCCCTGGGCGCCAGAACAATGTCTATGACCAGCACCTTTGACACAACCCCAATCATCCCGACCTTCAACGACAACTCCTCCAACAAGAACTATCGCAAAAACGTCGCCAACAATAGAAACATCCTCATTAGAAGCACAGAGGGCCCTTTAGCCCACCAACATCCTCCCCCAAACCACATTGCCCACCAGTACCGGCCGCAGTCGCCCTACGGAGGCCTCAGATCTCCTACGGGCTCCATGTCTCCCACGTTCAACCCCAACCAGCGTCCTCCGTCGATACCAACGTACATGGCCAGCCAGGGCAGATCAATGTCCATGAGTAGCAGACCTCCCCCATACATCATGTCTCCACCTGGCGGTGGCTATTCCAACCAGGCTACTCCTACCAGCAGCTCTGCCGCAGGCAACTACTACCCGCACAATCCTTCTAGAACGTCGCTGCCGAGTCCTGCTCCTCCGCTACAGTCGCCACACTTGCCGGCTGCCCAACCTATCAAAAGTAACTACAACAGCTCCAGCAGCACCACAAGCGCCAGCAGCAACAGAATTCATTCCAGAAGCAGCAGCAAGTCCAGCTCGCCCAGCCCGGCGTCCAACAGCATGTCGAGACCCAACTCCCAAGCGCTGTCGTCGTACTCTTCGCCCGAAACCATTTCTGTCTCTTCCAGCACTCCTCCCTCAAAGGGCATTGTCGTCGCGTCTAATTCTGCCCCCCTGCCAGCTACGACTACGAACTCCGTCATGAACAACACGAACAACGCCACGAGCCCGGGCTTTGACCGCTCTCCCTCGCCCGTCGCGAGGCTGTCGCTAGTCCCGGAAGGTGCCAAACTCGACGCGTCCCTCGACACCATTGTCCCGCCAGCCGCGACTGGCGACGCTGAGCGGGCTGCCAATTCGGCCGGCCGCTCATCTACGACATTTACTCACCGATGTGTTTCACCCATTCAAAGTTTAAACAACGAGACACCTGAGCCTGAAGAGGAGGAAAGGGAAAACTTTAACGGTGCAGCTGAACCACTCATTATCCATAGACAAGGAAGAAATGAAGGCGGCCCAATTCCAGTGGATAACACAGGAGCAGCATCACCAGGAGGGCCATCGTTTGCTCTGCGCGGTGCAACCAGCAACAACCTGCTGCCTACGGAGACACTGAAGCTGGTGGAGGACTTGAAGACGCGCAACGTTCGGCTGCTTGACGAGGTCCGGATGGTTTCGTACGAGCTGGGCGACGCGATTCGACGCGAGCTGGGCGTGGACGCGACCGACGCGACCGACAGGCAGCCACAGAGCGTGGAGCAGCTGGCTATGGACCCCATTGAGCGAGCAAAGATCGCCGTGATGTTTCAAGGCATGTTGGACGAAGAGCGAAGAAAGCGGTTAATTGTAGAAGATAAGCTTCACGCGCTGTCCAACTCTATTGACATGAAGCCCTTGTACGACTCGGTGGACATGGAGATCCAGCTGGCCGCGAAGGAGCGGGAGCTAGTGGCCGGGAAATTTGACCTGGACGCGATGCGAAAGACGCTGGCCGAGATGGAGGCTAGTTCTGAGGCCCTGAAGAAGGAGAACGAGGAGCTTAAGTCACAGGTGGAGGAGTCCAAGGACGCGCGGGAGCTGCTTCACACGATAGACGAGCTCAAGTCCGAGAACAAGCGGTTGGCCGGGCTGGCTGGCTCGGAGGCCGAGGTGAGCGACAAGATCAAAGATATAGAGACGCAGCGAACAGCGCTACGGGAGGCCTTACGGTCGCTGCGGGAGCGCAAGGACCACGAGATCAAGCAGTACGGGGAGAAGGTGAAGCAGCTGGAGCTCCGGTTGGAGAAGGAGCGTGCGGTGCACGCTCAGGTGCAGCGCAAGTTTGCGAGCAACATGAGGTCGACGTCTACGCCCTCGCCTACGTCGCAGGGCTCGTTGACGCCTACGGTTTCCACGATATCCGAGACGTCTGGGTTCAAGCTGTCGCAGCCTCCTCTGTCGAAGCACGGGTTGCTGGGTACGGGCTCTGTGGGCGGCGGGATGAAGCCGTTTTTGACGCCGCCGGTGACCGACTTCCACAGCGGGTCGTTGCCCAGTTCGCCGGTGACGCCCAACCGGTCGATATCGCCGTCGCCGTCGTTTGAGATTTCGCACCAGCCGTCGTGGGTTATGGGAGACAATGAGTTGGTACCACCGCCGGGCGTCGGGTCGGGTGTGCGGTCGAGCAAGAAGAGCAACTCTGTGTACAGTTTTACGGGGCTGAGCATGAGTTCGCCGACGTTGTCGCTTCCGAAGGGGAGGTCTGAGCAGATACCATTGTCGCTGGGGAGTAGTTAGAGGAGCTTTTGGATACAGTCTGCATTTTTATTTAACTTATTTTATTCTGTTTGTGATTATTGGTTATTTTATTAATATTTTATTTTAATTTACTTTTGGCGGCGTGTTTATATTTTAAGTTTGGATCTGGTATTAAGAGTACCCGAAGCATTGACCGTTGGATAGGGATAGTACCGGATCTGGGGTTTGGAGTGAAGTTTAATAGTTGGAGCACGGGGACGGCATGGGAGTATGGGATGGGGAATGGGACGGAGCATAGAATACGGAGCAGGGAATACGGAGCAGGGAGCATGGGATACGGAGCACAGAGCACGGAGCACAAATCACGGAACATAGGGCACGGAACAGTAGGGAACACAGAATAATAAGGAACAGAACAGTATGGAACAGGACGGAACAGCACCGAGCTACAGAATACAGAATCAGCACAGAACCGAACCAGAATCAGCACAGAATCAGAACAGAACCAGCACAGAACCGAACCAGAATCAGCACAGAATCAGAACAGAACCAGCACAGAACCGAACCAGAATCAGCACAGAATCAGAACAGAACCAGCACAGAATCAGAACAGAACCAGCACAGAACCAGCACAGAACCGAACCAGAACCACCACCACAATCACCACCACAATCACCACCACAATCACCACCACAATCACCATCACCACCACAACCACCTTCACCATCACCAAACACATCAACCTTGTAACATTGAAACCAATTAAACCCTTGCCACATCAAACACCCCACACCCGACACCCGTCGCCATACCGATTATCCCACCTAACCCTTCCAATATCTCGTTCCTCACAGACTACCCTCAAACATCGTACCAAGCCGCACTCACAAAACCAGCATTCTCAAACCCTTCGTCACACCAGTCAGTCCGAAACTGAAAATTTTTCAGAATGTAACAATGACAGACCTGTTGTCAGTACCTCAAGTTGCTAGTCATACAGCTACCAATTCTGGCTCTGCCTAGCCAGTCGGACCATATTATCTTGGGTATCACTTGGTTCTTGTGCGTGAAAAATGCAGGGTAGTCCATCTCGATTCACACAGTTCCCAACTTCACATCTTTTGGGCCATTGTCTTCGACACAGCTTACTACATCTTCGTCACAAACTCTCTGTCGACACACCAGGAAAAACTATGCTGGCCCTTTCCCACCGGCCATATATAAATACTCTGATTCCTTTGAATTTACATTTTTTCTTTCTCTTTTACCATTCTCCCACTGTTTGATCAACGCCTTCTGAATCACCAATTTGATTGTATCTGGTCTGGGTGTTTTCTGCTCTCTGTCTCTGCTTGACTTTTTCTCGAACTTGTGTTTTCCCTTTTTAGGAAACTGCCCACAACTTTGATCATAGCATTTATCTCGGGGTTGATTGTAAGTGAATGTCCAGCTTGTATGCTCCAACAGCTCTAACTCCAGGCACAGTTTTTAATTTCGATTATTTTTCATTTATTTATTTATTTTATTTTTTTTCATTTGTTTTTTTTTTCATTTTTTTTCTTTGCAATCATCATTTAGATACATTCGAATTCACCATGCAAAAGTCGGTCAAAATCTCTTCCAAGGTAGTTTCCAAGATCAGGTCCTTTGCTCATGCGGATTTAGATGATTTGAACATGCTCAGCGTGTTTTACTGCCTTCTCTTGAACGCCATTTACGTTGCTCTTGTCGGCTACAACGCTGTCAGAGCGGTATACAGAAATGTTGTTTTCAAAAGATTCAGCTACAGATTTAAGGGCGTTCGCTCTCCCGAGCAAATCACTGCTGACATCTCCAATCTTCCCAAGATTCCTCGTCACATTGCCGCTACTTTAAAGGTGAAATCCGGTGGAATCAAGCAGGTTTTTGAAGAAATTGGCGACTTGGCCTACTGGACCATATCTGCTGGCTCCTTGGTTTTGACCATTTATGAACGCGAAGGCATTTTGAAGGCTTTGGGTAAAACGGAGCTTCATCGCAGATTATCTTTAGAGCTTGTTCGCTACTATGGTCCCGACAATGTCCCTACCATTGAGGTCAAGATTCCTCCATTTTCCCATGATAAATCCCATCCTGAAGCACCGGACGCTGATGTCGTCCCTCCTTATGACCTGGTTGTCTACTTTGTTGAGGAAAAGGATGGCCGTGATGCTGTTGCCGAAATGACTAAAGAGATTGCTACACAAGTTTTGGACAAGACCATGTCTTTGAAGGACATCACTGTTGACAAGATTCATAAGGACTTGATTGAAAACGTCTTTGACGAACCTGATATTGTTTTAATTTTTGGTCCCAGTCTTGATTTGGATGGCTTTCCCCCATGGCACATTCGTCTCGCGGAAATTTTCAAGCTTCCCGATGTCAATGAAGTCACTTATCCCGTATTTCTCAAGGCTCTTGAAAGTTATGCTGGATGTAAAATCAATTTAGGTAGTTGAAATCTTTGCAGCGAAGACTGGATGAAGCTACCTATGGCAATATTCATTATAGAGATTTTTCCTGTATCAATTAATTGTTTTCATATACGATTGTTTCTTTCATTCCACTACATTACCATTCTTGTTTATTTGAGTAAATTTCTTACATGATTTATATAATTTCACATCTTTACACTGGAGTAATTTTAAACGTCCAAGTTCCATCATTTCCATCAAATGAAACAAACTTTTGATTAGGCAAGCCCTCCAACCTTCGCAAGTGCAACTTGAACAGCCTCTGACTGGGGTCGGTGACTGGCTCCCGCTTGTCTCGCGAAATTGGCCATACTCCAAGCAGTGCAATAAGAGCAGCGACGTTCAAACCTTCTCCGGACGCTGGTCTGCTAAATGTGCTGCCCTCTGGATACACCGCACATGCTCTAGTAACAAACACTATCGCATCTCCAAGCAAGTTCCCAATCTTGTTGGTCAATGGTGATTTGAACTTTCGAAGGTCAACAGGATCCAAAAACTCAATGGTTCCATATCCTACCCGTCCAACGCGGAACTTGACTACTTTACTCAGCTCAGTAGGTGTCATGGCCTCGAGCGTGGCAGCTGAAGGTGAACACCAATACCCTTTATCATCTACAATCTCCTCATCTGCCTTCTTTGTTGGCTTTTCCTCTGCAGCCTGCTTAAGCTCCGTCTCAGGCTTTGCAATAGGTGATGAAGCTTGCCCGTTTGAAGCTGTCTGAAGTGCTCCATAGGACTTCTTCTTCGTCTGAGCAACTCCGTTCGTATCAGCTCCCTTCTCGTCTTCCTTTGGCTCTTCTACCTTGTTCTTCACCACGGGGGCCAGATCACTGATCTCTGCAGGTAAAATCTTACCCACGCTGATTTCGGAGTCCTCTTCATCATCGTCTACAATAGAGGTAGCGTTATCCGCAATCTCCTTGAATGTTCCTGCCTTCTTTCTATCAATAACCAAACGACGGAAGCTCTTTTTAGACCCAGCTACCAGTTCGTCCGCCTTCCAGCCAAAGGATGCCTGAGGTCCCTTGCTTTCAGATCCTGTCGAGGAATACATGCTGAGAGCCCTCAGAGAAGATGGAACAATTTGTTTCTCAGCGCTGCTAGATCTAGATGCAAACAATGGCTTGGGAGCTAATCTAAATGCTGCTGTAGAGCTTTTAGGCTTATTGGGCTTGGTCAAAGGTAAAGCTGTAGGACCTGTAGCAAGTGTTTGGGTTACTCTTGCAAAAGCGTCTGACGAAAACAATGGATTGGCTCCATAAGGATTTTGATCAACAGATGCAACCAAAGTCTTATTGCCTTGTCCAGCTCCGAAAATTCCATTGTTGGCATTCGAAGCATTACCAAACAACCCACCGCTGTTGCCAGCAAGCCCAGTGTTTTGAGCTCCGTTATTGGTGCCATCAACACCACCAGCATTGCCAAAGAGACCACCGGTAGTACCTGCAGGCTTATTACCAAACAGTCCACCACCAGTAGTACCTGAGTTTGTGTTCAAAGTGAGGTTAGACTTGGCTCCAAATAAACCACCTCCAGTGCTTGTTGAGTTAGTGTTATTGTTAGAACCAAATAACCCTCCAGTGGTGTTATTGTTAGTGGTAGTGCCAAAGGTAGATCCTGTATTGGCGGTGTTGTTGCCAAAGAGTCCGCCACCAGTAGTGGTCGAGTTGTTGGTAGTTGAAGCTCCACCAAAGAGCCCACCAGTCGTTCCAGCTGGCTTACTTCCAAACAACCCACCACTAGTATTAGTGCTAGCAGCGTTATTGGTATTACCAAAAAGCCCACCACCACCAGAATTGTTAGTAGAAGCACCAAATGATGTTCCTGTGGTATTGTTAGTAGAGTTACCAAACAATCCACCCCCAGTAGTACCTGAGGGTTTAGCTCCAAACAAGCCGCCAGTGGAATTGCTGTTATTGGTATTGGTAGAACCAAACAAGCCACCGCTAGCCGCGTTGTTGGTAGTAGTATTGTTGTTCAGGCCTCCAAATAACCCTCCTCCATTAGTATTGCTGGTGTTAGAATTGGAGCCAAAAAGGCCTCCCCCAGAATTGTTATTATTGTTGTTTTGACCAAATGGAGATGAGTTATTGTTATTATTGTTGTTTCCAAAAGTCGAACCAAATCCTCCTCCGGCTCCTCCTGAATTGAATCCTGTTCCAGTAGATGAACCAAAAGCTGGCTTGTTAGCACTGGAAGCTCCAAAGGCAGAATTGTTGTTGTTACTATTCTGTCCAAAGGGAGAATTATTGTTATTGCTTGAGCCAAAGAGACCTCCTTGATTAATATTGTTTGATCCAAAAGCATTAGTAGTATTGTTGGAGTTATTTCCAAATCCAAAAGTGGTGTTGTTAGAGGTAGAGCTACCCAGGAATCCTGAACCAGTACCAGAGGTATTGCTAGAACCAAATGCAGAAGTTCCAGATCCAAAAGCAGATCCTCCAGAAGCACCAAAGGCTGGCTTAGAGGCACCAAATGCACTCGAGCTAGAACCAAATGTATTGCTCGTATTGTTGCTGGAACCTCCAAACAACCCACCAGAGCTATTATTGTTGTTTGATCCAAAGGCAGATCCGAACCCACCAGTGTTGGTATTGCTGCTAGCTCCAAAAGTACTACCAGAACCAAAGCCAGAGCTGGCGTTGTTACTTCCAAAGGTATTGCTGGAGCCAAAAGTGCTATTGTTGGTATTACCATTACCAAACTTTCTATTCTGTTGGTAATCCTGATACCTCAACTCTTCCAAAGACTGGCTGACATACTGGGGAGCAGCAGTTATGGTTTGGAAGGAAAGCAGCATACCATTTGAAGGGCCGGGAGCAGAATCCTTCTCAGTGTAGTTTTCATAGGGGATGGTAGTACCAGCTTGCTGATTGTTGTTGGAACCAAAAGTGCTACCGCCAACGCTATTACCACCACCAAAAGCAGATCCATTGGTATTGGAGCTGCCAAAACCGCCAAACGTTGAGCCAGCTGGTTTGTTTCCAAACAAACCACCGCTGCTATTAGCGTTGTTATTGTTATTGGACCCAAACGCAGAAGAAGAAGAGCCAAATCCTCCTCCACTGCCAAACGTAGAGGTTTGGTTGTTGGATCCAAAAGCGCTACCTCCTGAGCCAAAAGCGCTGGTAGAGGCAGTATTAGACTGACCAAAGGGCGTGCTATTGTTGCTTCCAGAACCAAATGCTGAGCCTGAAGATCCAAAGCCTGAGGTGGTTTTGTTGCCAAATCCAAAGCCACTGCTTCCTCCAGAACTATTTCCAAACATATTTTGATACTACGCGATTGATCAATTGATGAAGAAACAAAGAAACCTAATCAAACCAGTCGTGAACAGGATGGACGAAACAGATCGATAGTTGATATGAACCAAAATCAGGTATTTCAAGTAGATGCCTTGTATTTCGCCCTATAAATCTATTGATTCAGGTACGACAATTTCTAGTTGAATTGGGCGCGATTTCTATTGTTACTAGAAGGAAGAGAAAAAATGTGTCTCTGTGGGAGTAGTAACTTTTTCACTCTTTTTTGTTAGTGGCTGTCACACACTGGGAGACATTGGGAGAGACATTGTTGTCCCCATAAGTCTGGGAGATCTAAGGATTACGTTAATCTTATGTCAGATTTGAAAAATATCACGTGGTATAAAATATTCCACAGGGTAACCCATTTTCCATTTAGGGACAAAAAACGCGAACATTTCAATTAAGAAAATTGTGACGCGTTGTTTATAAAAATATGACGCGTTGTTTAAGGACGCGTCGCGAATTGTTGGAAAGTATTTTCAAAAAAATCCTTCCCAGTTACATTCTATTAGAATCATCTACCAACAACTGAACTGATTCAAAATGGGAATTCACGGTATGGCTTATGGCTTGAAGGACTTCAATAAGGATATCTAACTAGATCATATCAGGTTTATATAGGTTAATTTCGGAACATGCCGCCACAGCTATTGCAACTCGAGAGTTTAAAAACTTGGTCGGACGTAAAGTCGCTATCGTAAGTTTGTTATTTTAAACATTTGATATTATACTAACAAGCACATTATAGGATGCGTAGGTATCTTGATCTCTTTACTCAACCCATCTAACTTGTTTCTAGATCTATTTCTTTATACCAATTCTTGATTGCAGTACGCCAACAAGACGGTCAGCAGTTGACAGATGATTCTGGCCAAACTACATCTCATTTAATTGGTGTTTTTTATCATACGCTGAAGATTGTCGACAATGGCATCAAGCCAGTTTATGTATTCGACGGTAAGCCACCTGATATGAAGGGTGGAGAGCTGGCAAAGCGTTTAGAACAGCGTGAAAAAGCATTGAAGAGTGCAGAAGCACTGAAAGAAACTGGATCTGCTCAAGATGTTAGCAAGTTTGAAAGAAGAACCGTGAAAGTTACAAAAGAACAAAATGATGAAGCAAAGAAACTATTGAGACTTATGGGCGTACCTTATGTGGAAGCTCCTGGAGAAGCTGAAGCCCAGTGCGCTGCATTAGCGAAGGAAGGGAAAGTATTTGCTGCTGCTTCTGAAGATATGGATACTCTTACATTTGGCACAACCATACTTTTACGCCATTTGACTGCTGCTGAATCCAGAGGACTGCCAATCACTGAAGTAACACTGTCTACAGTGTTGAAATCTCTGGAACTCTCTCAAGACGAGTTTATTGATCTGTGTATTCTCCTTGGATGTGATTATTGTGACAGTATTCGGGGTGTAGGTCCTGCTACGGGGTTGAAGCTGATCAAAGAGCACCGTACACTTGAAAAGATTGTTGCTGCTCTCGAGTCCAAACCAAACTCAAAGTACAAAGTTCCTGAGAATTGGCCATTTGCTGAAGCTAGGAAACTTTTCCAAGCGCCAGACGTTTCAGACTCTAAAAATATTGAATTGAAATGGACTGAGCCAGATGTCGAAGGCCTTGTCAACTTTTTATGTAAAGAAAAGGGATTTTCAGAGGAAAGAGTTAGGAAAGGAGCAGCTAAGCTGACCAAGGGAAACAAATCAGCTCCCCAAGGTCGAATAGATAGCTTTTTCAAGGTGAAGCCTAAAACTGGCGTGGATTTGGCAACTGCTAATAAACGAAAGAAGGCAGCGATGGATGCAGAAAAGGCCAAAAAGAAGATGAAAGTAGGTAGACGAAGATGATTTATACCAGTCATTATTTAGATATATATCAAAGTTTGTCCCAAGGTATTTTAGATCCCAACCTCCAAATATATTTAGACACCTACTATATTGATCTTTGACCAAGATTTTTCTAATAAACGCTATTTCTCCATGTATCGACACGCAATTCGCCAATTCAAATCACCAAGGAGATTATACTCCGCGTCATCTAGTCCTCCTCCTAAAGTAGGTCTACCCTTTTAACCATGTTCTATTGACTGATTTGTTAGTTGAAACTCTCTGATATCAGCATTCCAGTTGGAAAGGTAGCATCAGTAGCCCTTCTATCATACTTTTCATTGCATGCTATCTGGTATAGTCTTGAAATAGCTGAAGTGAAGGAGAAAGCTGAGGGTAAGAGCCAAAGGATACTGTCTACAAGATTTAGCTAATAACAATGATTTCAGCTGATATTGAAGAATTAAAAAGGAAAATCAGAGCTAAGAAAGCTGCTTTAGGTGAGAATATTTGGCTCATGTAGTTTCTACAAAGATTAACATATGTGTAGCTTTCGACGCCAAATCAGAGGTCATTGAAACGCTGGTCAGCTCTCCAGACCTCCCAGCTACTTCTAATGATCAGAAGAAAGGATGGTTTTGGAAATAAGGAATTTCTCCTACTGTGATACCACCATAGAATTGCTGTTATGGAATAAATTTACTAGAAAGCCTCATGAATACATAAAGAATCTTATTCACAACTAATAATACTTTAAATATAACTCTTAAGAGATTCCCGTCATTTATGAAAAGACTGTTGTTAAAGTAAAAATAAAAATGCAATTATAAGCAATTTGGCTATTTACTCTTCAGTTCAACAGCTTGACCAAATGCCATCTATAATGATTGAATCATTACTAGCAGTAAGGCTATGTTTCCAACTTTGCTTTCTTAGGACTCAGAGATCCATCCTCCTGAAAACTTCCACCGTTACCACCCTTTCTCTTCTTTGATTCTTCCATGATTTCATCTTGGAAATCATCAGGATTCAATGCTTCAGGAGAAACGTCGTGCAAAAAGCTTTTACATCTTGCACGGTTGTAATCGTCATTTTCAAAAGAAGACTTCAAGTCAATCATCTCACCCAGTTGTAACTGTTTGTCGACATGCTGAGCAGACCGCGAAATAGGCTTCGCATCTTTTCCTGGTTTCGAAGGGACGAATTCTCGAATTCTAGGTTCAGATAAATTGTATACAGTTTTCAAAAAGGTTCGCGTTACCCAAATAATGTGGAGTAGTACTGCACATATTCCCAGCTTTGACCATGATTCAAGTGCGCTTCCAGATGTCGTGTCGTTCTGTTCTTGATCCTGCTTCTCTTCAATAATATTATGAACAGTAGCTCCAGTTCCAGAAACAACTTTATCCAGTACATGAATAGCTGTGAGAACTTCTTCCTGAGTATAAAATGGGATACTTGACAGAGAATTCGCTAAAAATATAAGATAGTTGACATGCTTCATCAAAGATTCAACTGTGTCGGTAATTTTGAAGTCCATAGTTTTTCCAACTCCAAGTAAGAACTTTCTCTTACTCTGTCTATTTTCTTTCAAAAACCCATAGAAATTATTGAGACCGTCACTTTCTTGAATCAAATTTTCACTTAGCTTCGTTCTATAAGCAGCAGCAGCTTTCACACCATCCACATAGCTCCCTTCAATCAAACTTTCGTATTTATCATGGAGCTTCGCGTGAATATTTTTTGCAACCAGTGCAATCTCCTTATTTCTAGAAGCTTCAAGTGCAAATACATTTTTTGCTGCTAATCGAGGGTTTGCCAAACCTTGTCTCATGATTCTTTCTAACAGCCATGTAGCTGTCAACGCAAAGTCAGATTCGCTTGAAGTAGCATATTCAATAATCTTCAGCAGGTATCTTTGAGTCAAAGAAGTGGAAGCTCCTTCGTTTTCATTATTTTTTGTACCATGGAATACGCTTAGATCTACTTCTTCTGACTTCTTCACCAACTTTTGTGCTGCAAGATAATTGGCCCTATCTTCTTCGTAGTACAGAAACTCTATGATGGCTTTCATTGTAGAGTCGGTAAGATCTTGATTCGAGTTGTTTTCCATTATATCATCAAGAACTTTCAGAACTGGTTTTGCCAGAAACCATTTTCTGTGAGTGATGCAAACATTGCAAATAGTTTTAATTGCTACTTTGCGAATTTTAGAATCTAACGAATTATCACAAAAAACAAGATGTTTCCGAATGATCAGTTCGTCTAATGTTGCAGAAGGTTTATTTGTTTGTACCGATGCAAAAACAGCCATTGCATCTGTTGGAACATCACAATGTCTGCCTATATTCCCCAAAAGATTTGATAATTTGATAAATTTGGGATCTGCTTCTGTAAAGTTCTTAGCTCCTGCTGACTTTACGTATGATTCAATTACCTTCAGACATGAGAAGGCAACATTGGCAATCTTTTTTGTGTCTTTTCGTAGAAGTAGCACTTTCCAAAGACAAGGTATTGCCTCCGTCTGTTCGCGAATGCTAAATTTACTCAAGCGCTTCAAGAGCGAAGTCTGGAGTTCTAGCAAGAATTGTGGTCTGAGAGGGCCAACATGCTCTAAAGATTTGTTAAAAATAGACAAGACGTGATAACAGGCTAGGGGGGTCAATGAGCTTGCACTTTCATCCACAATATAACCCAATAACAAACCCAATTGGTCTTGAGTTACAAAAGCACCATTGGCGTTTACCAACTCTGCCAAAATACCCAGCAGTTTGTCTAAGTTGTCACCATTTTCTTCAGCAGAAACCCTCTCTGTGAGCTCTTCAACTAGTAACTTTGCCGTGACTCTTGAAGCAGCAGTTGCTGTTCCCTTAAGTGGATGAAAGAGCCTTTCAAAGAAATCCTTCAGAAGTCTAGCAGTCCTGTCACCACGGCGCCATACAGCTTCTAGAATTTTTGTGACCTCGCCGGTATATTTACTTCTTTCGTATTGGTACTTCATATCACTAGGATTAATGGCTGAAAGATCAATTGGAGCAAAGAAGAATTCAGTTAAAATAGCAATTGCCATGGAGCTAACGCTTGATTCATCATCCTCCACCCGTCTGACCAATCTATCTGCGATTTCTACTTTGATTTCTAGACTGGAAGAAACAACGTAGATATCTCTCAACAGTTTAACAACTCTTTTCCTTACAATCAAACCTGTGTCGCTTGACCTCTCGCACAAAATCATGTAGAAATCTTTGGCAAATTCAGGTTTCAAAACGATATATTTACCAACAATATCGACTGCAGCATCTCTAACCTGCGATGAGCTATCAATCAACCGCTCGGACAAAGATTTCTGAACCTGTGAAAGAGAAAAGATATCTGGACTTTGCGCTAATAACTGTGAGATTACCCTTAGCGATTTGGTTCTCATGTTGGTTTTAGGGTGATTGAGAGCTCTTAATACAGAGTTTAAGATAATATCATAATATCTGCTTAGACTTCTAGCGTATAGAAAGTCATCATAAGCAGAGTAAGCCACGGCTTTTGGATCAAGTTCGGCCCGTTTGATATCATGGTTTCCATAGTCAAGCCACTGGCCTTCTTTCCCGTTGATAATAATCTCATCTAGTTTTGTAATGACTTCACTTTGTAAATCACCCTCAGCTGTGGTTTCCAATAGGGTTGAGAGAATAGATGCATAGAGAGTTAGAAAGTATCTGTAGGAGCTCGATAATGTCGGGTCCTTGCTTGTGATATTTTGTAAATGCAACAAGACTGTGTGAGCGCTATCAGTAAAATGGTTGAAAGTAATAATAGACATGGTTGGAGTCAAATCTATTATTTTATCTTCAGACTTTTTGAAAACCCAGAGTTTGGAAGCAATTGACCCCAATAACTCCAAGGCCATTGTGGTAGCAAGTACTCCATCTTTATCAGTCTCAAGCATGTTTGTCAAGGAGGCAGAGAGTGTGAACAAAAGTAGCTCTGCTGCTGGCCATTCAGGATTTGGTAGCACACTTAGGAAATCATCTAAAAACATATCAATCAAGGTTCTAAACGGGGAATCATCAGATTTTGTAGTTTTCATAGCCCTGGATAATAAGTATTGGATAACTTCAGCAGCACTTGAGGAAGAATCATTTATTGCAGTTGAAGATACTTTTGAAATTTCCAATCTGCTTGCAGAGAGTTTGACTTTCGCTTCAGTATCATCCATTCTCGCATCCAAGAATTCAAATTGCATAGACCCGCAAGTTTGAATGAGCTTCAAGATCAGGGCACTGACGAGTTGAATTGTGACACCATTGGCTAATCTGAATTGACGAGCAGATTTGTTGACGGGGAGTTTCGTAAAGCTGCTTAAAATTTCGTCGAGAATGAAACTTCTTTGCTCAGGATACCGGCCATAGAGAATTGAGGTAAGTCTCATGCTAGAAACTCTCATGGATTCAATATTGGTGGAGCCAAATAAGGAATCTTTTGGCTTGGAGACGGATTCGAAAAAAATGATTTTAATTGAGAGGAACTCAAGTTTAGTGATTGAAGGACCAATCAAGGTAACCGAAGTCGATACGAAATGGGACAAGATATCAATTATGTGGATGGTTTCTTGACAGAGGGCGCTGAAAATTCCCTTGATTTTCATTATGGGGTCATCGCCGAGCGGAGTATTCGACAATGGCAGGATGTAATTTTCGACGAGCTTTGAGATCAAGTTAATAATTTCGTTGAGCAAGTCTTCGGGGAGGAGGTTTTTCTCAGCACGACCAGATAAAAAGAGTCGGACCAATACTTTGACAGCTTTGAGAGAGTTGTCACAAATGAGGACGGTTTTCTCCATTTTTTCGAGGTCGCTGCCGAGCAGATCAGAGGTCGAGCCTATTTCTTGATCAGAATTAGCGAGAGATCTTTCAAGGAGTTTGTATAGCTTCAAGACGTATTCAAAGTCCATTTCCTTTTGCAGATAGACGGAGGACTTGAGTTTTCTCAAATAGTCCTCTAGAGTTATCAAGATTGAGTTTGACAGGCATGGTTCAGTCGAGGACAAGCTGAGGGCGAACCAGTACTTTGCATGGTTTGTATTTTTGTGGGGGTTGTTGGAGGTATCAGCGATGAGGGCATCGTCGGCTTCGAAAATGTCATTCAAGAGATCCTCAAAGTTGCGTTCAGCCCGTTCACGTTTTGTTTTAATATCTGGGATTTTCAGCACGGTATTAGGCAATTTGGGAGTAGGGGTCATGGAGGTTATAGGGTCATCTTTTTTGATGGAAAATGGAGGCAACTGGCTGACGTCGAGCGGCGGAGACGGAATTTCGATAATTGGCTGGGGACGATGGGGTTTCGGGGCGACTGGGTGGATTAGTATTAGGATAGATAGAGAGGAGGAAAGCACGTACCGTTGAACTGGATCTGGGACTTGTTGAAGAGGCCTGTTGCGAAGGGAGAGAGGAAGATGGGAGGGCTCTGAGCGTTTTGAATGTGCGGAGGGATATCGTGGTGCTTGAGGGTTCTGAAAGCGTTAGTAGACAGCGGGCAAGGGAAAGATGGGTTCATACAGCTGAGTTGATTGGGTCTCGTAGACACGCTGGGAGATGTGAGAAGTGAAGAACTCAAAGTTCTGGTGCTGTTCGGGAGTGGTGATTGGCGTGTTCAAGGAGCCCAGAAGCCTGGCAGACTCTTCAGACTCTGGAACGTTGAGAAACTCGAGCAAAACTGTTTGATCTCTCATGTCTGGGATTGGCAAGGCATTGGAGACTGTGGGAGTTAGCATTGGCCGTTGGATGTCAGATACACATACCAGACTGGATAGGAGTGAGCGATACCAATGGTGTATATTGGAGAGCTTCTTTGAGAGAAGTAGGAGCTCTTTTTGGGCCTGACATTGATGAATTGTAGAACAAAAGTTGGACAAACAGATCAATTTATATGATCATGATTGGTGTACAAGGTGAAATAGATCAGAGAGTGTGTAGTGGGAGTTGGAGTGAGTGAGATGGAGTGAGTGAGTGAGTGAGTGAGATGAAGATGAATGAAGAAGAAGAAAATTGTGAATGAAGAAGAAAAAGATGAAGAAGAAGAAGATGATGATGAATGAAGAAGAAGAAGAATGAAGTAAGAAGAAGTAAAAAGAAGAATGAAAAAAAAAAAAAAAAAAAAAAAAAAAAAAAAAAAAAAAAAAAAAAAAAAAAAAAAAAAAAAAAAAAAAAAAAAAAAAAAAAAAAAAAAAAAAAAAAAAAAAAAAAAAAAAAAAAAAAAAGTAAAAATCAAGATTCAAAAATCAAGTATGAAAAGTGAAAATGATAAACACGTGACACAACGTGACTATAACATTTAAATATCACGTGACTCTCTTAAACTGAGCCATAAGTTAAAGACTCTATATTAGAGGGTTAAAATGAATTGCAATTAAAACATGATAAAAATAATGATGATAAAGTAATAATAAAATAGAATGGACCTAGCACACAAATGAAACTTGGAGACAGAATAAACTTATTTGTAGCGCGACCAATCGTAATTTCCAGCAGCGGATTGTTGTTGTTGGACTTGCTGCTGCTGCTGCTGCTGCTGGACTTGCTGGACTTGTTGTTGCTGGTGTTGTTGTGCCTGATGATGATGTTGTTGTTGTTGTTGCTGTTGAAGAGGAGAGGCAGCGTCTCTGGACTCGTCCTGATGTTCGTGTTGTCCGGTCAAGTTTATTCTGGCAGGAGGAGCGCCTGCGCGCTGTGGCAGCTCGCCGTCGTAGTTTTTCTCTTTGAATTCGTCAAGAGGTTGATCTAAAGGTCTTGTGTCATCAGCGTAGTCTTTGGGGTTGAACTCGAGCTTCTTGGGGTCGCTGATGTTGCCAGAGTCCTTTTCGCCATTGTACTTAACCAAGGTCCAGTCAAACAAGTAGTCGTAGCGGTAGCCAGACCGGAGGAAAAGGTCTCTCAGCAGTCTGCGCAAGTAAATATAGTCGGGCTTGCCCTCGAAGCGCAGCGAGCGGACGTAAAAGAGGAATAAATGTAATTCGTAGGGAAGGCCCTTGGTGAGGGCGTCGAGAGAAGTGGCCATTTTCTTGTCCATGATGCGGTCGTACTTTTGTCGCTTGGTGATGGCCTTGAGACCTTGCCATGGCAAGGAGCCTCGGCAGAAGTAGATTAACATGTATGCTAGGGATTCCAAATCGTCTCTTCTAGATTGCTCAATGCCCAGATGGGTGTTGATGCTGGCGTAGCGAGCAGTGCCGGTGAGGTTTTTGTGTTCGCGGTAGGGGATGTGGAAGAAGGTGACGGGGTGTCTATATTTCTTAGCCAACCCAAAGTCAATGACGTTGACCTGATTGCCTCTGCGGCCCAGGCCCATGAGAAAGTTGTCAGGCTTGACGTCGCGGTGGATGAAGGATTTGGCGTGGATGAATTCCAAGCGGCAGAGCAGCTGGTCTGCGAGGAGCAAGACTGTTTTGTAGGAGAATTTTCTGTTGCAGAAGTTGAACAGGTCTTCCAGGGAGGGCCCAAGGAGATCAATGACCATGGCGTTATAGTCTGATTCAGAGCCAAACCAGCGGACAAAGGGGATGCCCACGCCGCCGACGAGGGCGCGGTAGACCTTTGCTTCAAACTCGAGCTGGGGGTGTCTAGCTCTGCGACTTTCTAACTTAATTGCGACCTCTTCACCAGAAATGAGGTTTGTGCCTAGATAAATGTCACCGAACGAGCCCGAGCCAATTTTTCTGCCCACTCTATATTTCCTGCCTACGCGGACGTCTGTCATTCCTGATTCTGATGATTTTTCCATTTTTTCTGGTTTATCCATTGTTGTTTATAGATGGCGATGGGGGAGCAAAGCAGTAGGGAAGAAGGGAAAAAAAAGTAGTTGAAATAAAGTTGGTGGTGGTGATTAAAATTTTCAATAAGAATGATTGGGATATTGGAAATGTTGTTTTTTGTTGTGTCGTAGACGACAGATGTGGCGGTCTAAACCAAAGAGAATGTGCTGGCGTTTCGGTGCAAACTAAAATGGGAGGGTAGAATTTAGGGAGGTGAACTGGAGGGTAGGGAGGGTAGGTAGGGTGTAGGTAGGGTAGGTAGTGTAGGTAGACTGTAGGTAGACTGTAGGTAGGTAGGTAGGTAGGTAGGTAGGTAGGTAGGTGTAGGGAAAGCGCAGATAAATGTAGGTAGAACGTAACTAGAACGTAGCTAGAACGTAGCTAGAATCTAGATAAAACGTAGCTGGAATCTAGATAGAATAAAATCTAGAGTCTAGTAAACGTAGAGTAAAACGTAGACGTAGAATAAAACGTATAAAACGTAAACGTAGAGTAATCGTAGAATAATCTTAGAACAGAATCACTTACCAGCTATAATACTCAAAGCCAGATTCCAAGCTTCTGAATGCTTCAACTGGCTCAAATATGGTACAAAAGTCTACAGGTAGGATTTAGGTAGCTGAGATGGTAGCTGAGTAGATGGTGATAAATTCTGTAGATGTTGGTAAGAAGCAAACTATAACGACTAGAAAAAGTTCATGTTCATTCAGAGACATAAAGTGTAACACCGCATTCAGTGTCAATACTCTTTGGAACGTTTAACTCAATATAAGATCAAATAACTGTAATTATATAAATATAATTATCAACTGTAGTTATATTTTAGTTATATCATATATCTTCAACTATCTCCAACGATCTCCAACTATCTCCAACGATCTCCAACTATCTCCAACGATCTCCAACTATCTCCAACTATCTCCAACTATATATCAACTCCAACTACCATCCAACTCCAACTATATCTTTAACTATCATCCACCTCCTACTCCAACTCCATCTGTATCATCATGTCTCACCTATTTTCTACTTCATGTCTTGTCTAAGACTTGAATCATCTCAACTTCATTCCCTCCCTAATAACCCCATATGACGGTAAGTTCTCTATAGACCCCAACGCAGCTACCGCTATATCTTTGTCACTCAAATGCCTCTTAGCCCACCTCATAACATCCGCAGCACTAATCTGATTAACGCTCTGCTCAACCTCCTCAGGACTCTGTCGCCGTCCAGTAGAAACTAACTGCCGCCCAATGTCCTCCGCTATAGGCGTCGTCCCGTCAAGAGACATCAATAGTGACGCCTTCAGTCGCGCCTTGGTCCGCTCAACCTCTTCCTCAGACACCGACGTCGACAGCCTGTTCCACTCCTTCAGCGTATGCTTCACCAACGTACCAACGTCCTGGCTCCCGTCCGCAACCATATAAATCCCCCACAGTCCCGTGTCGCAGTACGACGTCGAAAATGACAAAAACGAATTGGCCAAATTGTACTGAGACGCTATGCTCGATAACTTAGACTCCTGATTCATCCCGCTCCCAAATGACCGGTCCCAGTTGCCAATAATCGCTTGGGCCACCAGCGCTGTGTAAAAGTCTGGCGAGTTCCACGACACGCCCTCCACCGCTATCGCAAAGTGCGCCGACGGAATCGAGTCATCAAGCAGTCGGATCTCATCGCCTACAAACGACGGAACGTCGTTCGCGTTCCGCGACCCCGTACCAGGCGCCACAGGAACCTCCGACTTGACTATCTTTGCAAAGTTCTTCTCCGCTAGCTTCACCAGCTCCTCGTGCTCAACCGCTCCAGCTCCAACTAGCACCATCCGGTCTCCCTTGTAGTTCTTCTTAATGTAGTTCGTCAAATCCTTTCGGCTGATTGATAGAATATTGTTGCGAGGCCCCAGAATAGTCCTGCCCAAAGGCTGGTTTGGAAATGCCACCGCGTGTAGATGGTCAAACACTACTTCGTCGTGCATCTTGTCCACCTCCTCAGACTCCCTAATAATCACTGCTCGCTCGCGCTCGATCGCTCCCTCAGCCAGCTTGGAGTTCTGTAAAATGTCCGAAATAATCTCCACTGCCCGCGGTACATCGTCTTTAAACGATTTTGCGTAGTAAACAGTGTTTTCTCGCGAAGTATAGGCATTGAGGTGGCCTCCCATATTCTCAATCTCCAGTTCTATCTGCTGTTGAGACCTCGTAGCTGTGCCCTTGAACGCCAAATGCTCCAAAAAGTGTGCTGTCCCATTGTTCTGCTCGTTCTCTGCGCGCGATCCAGCGTCAATCCAAATTCCTACAGTAGCAGTTTGTGCGTTGAGATTGCTTTCAGTTGCAACCGTCAGTCCATTCGACAAAATCGAAGTCCGTGTGGAAGGTATGCTGTCGGCCAAACTGGCCAAGCTTCGTCTTGACCCTTCTGCCAAACTGACCAAACTTGGTCTTGACCTTCCTGCCAAACTGACAAAGCTTTGTCTTGTCATTACAGGTCGCAATCTAAGCAGTGCTGACATTTCGTTCACTTCCTTGATATGGTATATAAAAAGGTGGAAGAAGGAAAGGATTACAGATCTGATAAAATTTCAAGAAAAATCTAGATTCTTATCACGTGATAATATATCAGGTGACGTTATTACAAAAGTCTGTTTTGGGATTTGGCGAATGTGATTGGTGGTCGCAAATTGGCCAATAAAACAAGCTGCTTTTGATATTACCGTCAACCACACACTATACACTAATGTGCCCTAAACCTGTATGTATTTGTCCCTTGTAGTTCCCCGGAAAAGCCAAAACGTCCTCCACAAAGCTCTTTTTCTTCTTCCCTTCTTCTGCGCATCACCATCATTTTCATCGTGGATCCTTAGAAACATAAAATGTTCAGATCAGTTCTTCTTAAGCAACAATCAAGTTTTCTCGCTGGTGCTCTTCGCCCTTCTGCTTTCAAGTCTGCCTTGAAGCCAGTCTCTACCGTTGGCGTGAGATCCTACATTCCCCAACCTCCAGGTGGAATTGTAGGAACTGTTAACGATGCTGTTACTTATCCTGCTCCTTCCAAGTCTCACGGTTCTAAGCACTGGACTGCTGAGCGTATTATTGTCATTGGATTTGTTCCTCTTCTTCTTACTCCCATGGTTGGTGGTTCACTGACCCCCATCTTAGACGGTACTCTCAGCTCACTGCTCATTTTGCACAGTCACTTGGGTTTCGAGTCTTGTATCATTGACTATATTCCCAAGCGTGTTTATGGTCCTTTCCACAATCTTGCTCTTTTTGCCCTCTATACCGGTACTGTCGGTGCCATTTACGGCATATACCAAATGGAATCCAATGATATTGGACTTGCTTCTGCTGTTGGCAAGATCTGGAACTCCTAAATCTTTTGAGACACACATATATGAAAGAATTTTGTTATAGTTACTTAACAAATATTAATTTGTCTGCATCCTTATATTGTCCCAACCTCTTCACTACTAGCTGGAATGGTCAAGTTCAAGCCCGAGCTGTCGCGTCTACAGTATGGACTGGATATTCTACTCCAGCATCCCCATTTTCTTGTAGTCAATAAGCCGCCAAACTGTCATTCTCAACCTCCATCTCGTCCAACAGTGTTGGAACTTCTGCAGGCTTCACACCCTCAATTTTTCAATACCCCAGGTGAAGTGGTGCCTCCGCCATTTTGCAAACCTCCTAAAATGGTTCACAGACTGGATACTCCTGTGTCCGGAGCGATGCTTCTGGCTCTCAGTGACCATGCCGCCAGGCAGTTCAGTAGAAACCTCAAAAAAGGAGGGAATAAAGGCAGCTTGATATCGAAACGATACATTGCCTTGCTGAACAATAAGAATTCTAATGAACTGAGAAAACGGATTGAACGCTGGAAAGATATTGAGCACTCTGATGGACTGATCCAAGGAACCATCGATATGGATCTGGATGGTAAAAAGGCCCTTTCACGATTCTGGATTCACCAGGATATGATGGACAAAGATGTAGCTTTGGCTGCATTCGAACCAGTTACTGGAAGAAAGCACCAGCTGAGACTACATTCAGTTATGGCATTAGGCACTCCAATAGTAGGTGATCCAAAATACAGTGACAAATTACAAGACAAAAATACTGGAATTGGATTGCACGCTGCTATGGTGAATATTAAATTCGGACAGTCAAGTTTCCAAGTGCTGGCTCCTTTTAAATGGAACTCGCTGTGGAGTCCTTACTTGGATGATCATTATCTATTGCAGAACAGAAAAATATATAAAGAAATAGAATGTTAGATGGTCTTGGAGTATGTATTAGCATGGAGTTTTGTATCAAGAAGCTCTTGGGGGGTCATTTCTGTTAACTCAGGTGCAAGTCTTCCCACAATGTGATCCAGAAGTGTAAAAACAAGATGCTTATTGACTTGTTTATTGCTGAATAAATCTAGCATTTCATTGATACAATACTCGGGTGAATCACCAAACACTATGGCTTTACCGGGATCTGGGATAGCGTTATAAATACAGTTGTATATCTTTTGCCGTATTTCGTCTTGTTCTTCTTGCGAAGGATAAACTCTACCAGGCCCCATAGGCCCTGCATTAGGGAATAGGGTGTCTCGAATAATTTTAATGATATTGGCGATTGAGTTCTCGTTCGCTAAGACTTTTCCAAGATAAAATGCCATGATTCGGTTGGATATACTTCGCAGTTTTCCAAATGAAAATGGAATTGATATTAATTTCAAGAATGCTGGGACCATCGGCTTCGTGTAGTATAGCTGAAAGGTCGTGGTAATTAAGGAAAAAATAGAGGTGTCGACAACCGGTGTTCTAGCTTTTTCAATGGCTTCTTCTTCTCCAGTAGCAAAAGAACCAATAAATGCCAAAAGCCTACCACCTTTAGCCAGCATGCTCCCACATAACTTAGCAGCTCGTTTATATAGCAAACCAGCCTGAACAGTTACAGTCAGTGGGTTTAAAACGACTTCCTGGAGAGTACCAAAATCGACCACTTTGGAAGTCTGATTTTCTGTCACAATCACAGATTCTGAAGTATTGGACAGTTCAAAGACCTTGATGAAGATTTCATATAGCATCCAGGGTTCACTCAATTTTTCAATAGCATTTTTCAAACCTAGGTCACAAGTGAGAGTAGAGACAAGACTTAATGCTAGTGGACTACTCAAATTTGAATCATCTAGAAATGTAATTGTGATTCCATTCGCCAGCTCTCGCAAGTATGTTGTTTCTGAGCTCTCGTTATCCAAAGCAGGATGTGGGTTTAAAGAATGAAAAGCGCTTTCGTAATTTGGCATTTGCAGGAGTGACGAGCCATATCTATCATTTACCATTCTGACATGAGTGATATGGTTCTCTAGTAAGAGCGGTATTTCATCTAGTAAAAGCTCAAAGATGTCAATGCTATTTTTGAGTCGCTCTTCTAGCTGCTTCACAATATGGGCAAGAGCTGAGGAAATATCATACAAAAAAGTTGGATCATTGACAATTTTATAGTACCAGGATTGAATAAACTGTCTACAAATGAGTCCGAACAGAGCGTATATCTCAATATTTACTGTATCCGAACTAGACAAAGTTGGCAGACGGTCTCTCCAGTCGAATTGATGGGATTCCTTTGGTAAAAAAATTTGGCGAATTAAATGTTCAGTTCCACTTTTAAATTCAGTCTCCGTTTTCAATTTGTATTGTTGTTTTGAGGGTACTGTTGAGAAGGAATGCTTGGAATGGGGATAAGATGGAAAGGTATTGTAAAAAGCAGGAGATGGAAGTCTTGGGCCAGGACTTGATGTCGCCTTGAGTAAAGTCCTTTCACTAGCAGAAGTAGCTCCCATTGTATTTACATTTAGTAAAGGACGAGATAGGAACTCGGAATCCAGGTCTTCAGAAGTAGGAAGGTTTTTGAGTGAAATGAAACTAGATCTACCCGAGGAGATACCTGATGCAGATGTGAATGAAACTTGAGGGCTCACAGGAGTTGAAATTCGAGTGAAAGGCCTACCGAAATAAAATCCTGTAGAGGTACCCATTACTTCACTGTCAAAAGTGTATTTGTTTTCTGGAGATTTGCTCATTATGCGTAAAGTACCGGTAGTCGAATCAATGATCAAGAATGAAATCAGTTAACATTATTGTCCTTGCCAATTGATTTTGGGCACGCTAGCAAAAGGGAGAAAAACCAGAATGAACTGTTTTACAAATGGTATCATAAAACCTAACCCTTATGAAAACAAAAATGAAAGAGGGAAACGAAATCACAAGTGTGAGAACGGTTAGAATTGGAGAAAAAATAGACAATATAGAAAGAGTAGATTGGCTGAAATATTAAATTAGCCAACTGTTAGGTGCTGTTGAAAAATTTTAAGTAGCTTATAATTGATAAAGTAGCTTATAATTGATGAAGTAGCTTATAATTGATATTAAGTAGCTTTTAATTGATAAAGTAGCTTTTAATTGATATTAAATAGCTTATAATTGATAAAGTAGCTTATAATTGTGATATTTCAGTTAGCAGAGATATCAGAACTATTTAAATCAGATTTTACCAGAGCTACTCATTCTTCTATCACAACTATTTATATCAGATTTTATCAGAACTTTCCATACTAAAGTTATTTATGTCTTGAATTATTACAGTTATACCACAGATATTCATACCAGACTTATTATAGTTACCAAAGTTCTTCATACCCAAAATATCACAGTTTCCAGAATCATTTATACCAAAATCTCAGTTCCCTCAACACCTCCATAACAAAACTGAATATATTATTACTCAGCATCTTACTAATATTAACCTAGCTCAAAAATTTTATAAGAAGCAAACATCACTTCCATCAACGTTAACTACTCCAAGATCAAGTAAAATCATCATGTACGCCCCTACTCTCCGAACCGCCAGCCAGTCAAGCAAGAGATTTTTCTCTACAACTCGCGCCGCCCAAGATGTTTTCTTTGACATTGCAGCCAATGGAAAGTCTCTTGGACGCATTGAATTCAAGCTCTATGAAGACGTTGTTCCCAAAACCACCAAGAACTTCAAGGAGCTCTGCACTGGGGTTCATGGATTTGGATACGAAGGTTCTACATTCCACCGAGTTATTCCCCAGTTTATGCTTCAGGGAGGAGACTTTACTCGTCACAACGGCACCGGTGGTAAGTCCATTTACGGACCCAAGTTTGAGGATGAGAACTTTGTGAAGAAGCACACAAGAGCTGGGCTTCTTTCTATGGCCAATGCTGGTCCCAATACCAATGGATCTCAATTTTTTATTACCACTGTTCCATGCTCCTGGTTGGACGGTAAGCATGTTGTTTTTGGTGAAGTCACCAAGGGTCTTGAGGTCGTTGCTGCTGTTGAGAGTCTTGGTTCGTCTTCTGGTACACCTCAAGCTAAGATTACCATTGAAAAGTCTGGTGAGGTCTAAATACGATTAGATTTTTGTATATATTGAATATATTTGCAAGATTGTGCAGGGTTTTCATTTTTGGCCAGGCACGGTCTGTGATTGGTTAGAATCTGGATATAGAGAGGAATGGAGAGCACTGTTGTAGAGGATTATTAGAATTGAGGGTTGTTTTATTTGCAGTTTTAACCGAAGGGTTTAGGCGCCTTTGAGGCTCCTCAATGGAACAATTGAAGGCAGAGTTAGTTAAGGTAGTGATAGGAGTTGGGGGAGGAGGAGTAGGATTTGTAGAAGGAGGAGTAGGATTTGTAGAAGGAGTAGGAGTTATAGAAGGAGTAGGAGTTTGAGCAGAATCCGTTGGTGAGTTTAAGTTTGAGAGAAGCCGTTGATGGAAGTTTAAGTAGGAGTAGGAGTTGGAGTAGGAGTAGAAATACAAATAGAAGTTTCAGTAGAAGTTTCAGTAGAAGTTTGACTAGAGATTCAAGTTCAAATCATCCTCATACTCATGGCCGTTTCTATGGTTGCTCATTGGCGATACGTACCAAATTCTCCCACTCGCTGAATGAGGACGTCCATAGCCTGGCTAACTTTGGTCCGCTCCAACAACCTATCTGATCAGTGCCTGATTCGATGGTACCTGATTTCCGGAACAAGGTTCAACTAAGCTTGTGAGGCCTGCGGAACGGTTAGTGTTTGATAGCCAGCGGACAAGATAAAGTGGCTGGTCCTCATTTGCTTTTGGCGACGCGACAGAGCTGGAGAAAATAACGAAATCACATCTCCAGTGATGCTGTGGATCCATGCAGTCAGCATACTCTAGTTTTCATTACAATGACAGGTTTGTTGCCGAGGTGAGATCGATGCCAGTTGGAGAAGGCACTAGAGACAGATTGCGGGCTGTTTTTGCTTTTGACAGAAGACAATGGCGATCGTTGTCAGAACAGTTGAGCATGTGTAACCGTACACGATGCTCAATTAGGTAAGTATAAACATCCTGAAACCATAACCGTTGAGGGCCCAAGTCGAAGGGTCTGTGATGGCAGACTTTATATCCCGACAATCTCGAGAAGCTATGAGTCTGGGGGCAGAGGTAGTGTGATTGGTCGGGTCTTGCTAGTCCGCCGTGACGAGTAGTAGACTAGAGCCAGATGGGTAGGGGACCCGGCTGGGGGTGATGGCATCAGGAACAAGAGTGGTGTTTCGAGTTGCGACCTCAGAAACAATGAGGGCTTATTGGCCAGAATGTATAAAAAATGAATGGGGGGAATGGGGAGAGTGGGAATGGACTAAAGACAGTGTTTATTTGGCTTCCCGCGAGTGTAAACTTTCCATTGAATCTTAAAAGTTATTGGCACTTAAATGGATTGTAAATCTGAATCTTATTCGTATTAAACCGTATTAATAAAGAGAATAGAGGATGGAGAATAGAGAATAGAGGAAATACAGAAAATAGAGGAAATACAGAAAATAGAGAATACAGAAAATAGAGAATACAGAAAATGCAGAAAAATACAAAAAAATACAGAAAAACACAAAGAATTACAGAAAAACACAAAAAAATTACAGAAAAATGCAACTATATTGTAAATTTTTACAAATTATTTCAAGTCCTGTTAAATTAACATCCTATTAATTTAAGAACTAATTTAGATGTTAATTTAGATAAATTTAAATATTAATTCATTAATTCATTATTTTATTAATTCATTATCTTATTATATTACTTTATTATACTACTTTATTAATTTATATCCCTATCTGGTCTCAACAGGTGCCAATAAAGCTCTACACCAAATAGGTAACACCCCTCCCACTACAACCGTTGTAAGCTGTTTCAATCATTGCTCACTCACCACCTATATAACAGGTGCACAGAAAGAAACACCTGGTAAATCAAAGAAACCAAACGAAACAGAAAGAAACAAACAACATCCGTGAAATCAACGGTTTCTGTTGAATTCACCTTTCTCCTGGATAAAGAAAGGCTTCAGAAACAACCATCACCATGCACATCCTTCACCCTCAGCGGCTCCTCAGTGGGCCCTCAATATATTCATCCGCTCAGCTCAGCCTGCCATATCACATCATCCCGCCAAATCGCATCACCAAACCCAACTACATTCCCCTTTCTCATGGCTCATCAGATCACTCCCTCGCTCACAACCCTCCAGACACATATCGCACATTTGCTGGTCTAGTTGTATCCAGCTGCAACAGTCTCAACCCATCCATGGACCCAACTGGAGCTCGCTATATCTCATGCTCTATCCTTCTTGTTTGTATATATCTCTTCTTGTATTTACATGTCGATATATTTAAACCTGTCAATCTTGCTCCTGATGACTACCCACTATTACAGCATTCATGTCGCGCGGCGATATCTGCCACACCCTCGATGTGAACAATTTCTTTTTCTCCCGTGCACACACACCATTTTATTTATATCACGTCCTGCTCCCTCCTTCCAATGTCATAAAGTATGTGTTTCTTTTGGGCTCCGATTCTGGGATTTTGGGCCCTCTTTTCTTTTTCCCACTGATATTAGCAGATCACTTCTTTCCACATTTTGCGTTATCTTTTCAGTTCAGCTGGACCGTGCCCTGAAAATATCTACAAATTCGTCTCCGCCTGGGGTTTTCACAAATGTCCAAATTTTCTCTTTTGTAACTCACAACACGGCTGAACCTGATTGGGAGTTATCAGCTCCGACTTTTTGGTTAACCTAACCCTGGTAAATTTTTTACTCCCAATTCTGAGCTGAGAGGAATCTTGAACTATTCGCAATCCAACCATGGTTAAGAGAAGAGTAAGTGGAGTGACTTGAAGTTGATAGAGATTGCTAACCCTGCAATTAGCAAAAGAAGCGAACACATCAGCAGGCCAGCGAGGAGGAGGTCACGAAGATCCCTCGGTCGATGGTTCTGAAGCTCTGCGGCAATAGGGAGCAGTCGCACGCGCTGGGCCAGCTTGTTCACGATGTCCGCCAGCTGATGCAGCCTTACACGTTGACGAAATTGCGAGAGAGGAAGGGCAACAGATTGAAGGACTTTTTGGTGATGGCTGGGCCTCTCAGTGTGTCGCACTTGATGGTTTTTTCAAAGACCAAGCAGGGAAACACTTCGTTACGAATTGCCAGGACTCCTAGAGGGCCGACCCTTCATTTCAAGGTGTTGAACTATTCGCTGTGTAAGGATGTGCGCAAGTTTGTGAGAGCGCCCAAGTCGGCAGACGGTGCTGCCTATCAGAACCCTCCGCTGTTGGTGTTGAACGGGTTTACTACTGACAGGGAAGCTGCTCCTGAAGAAGTGTTACTTTCGACCATGTTTCAGAATATGTTCCCGGCCCTCAATGTCCAAACCACCAAGTTGGGATCTATCAAGCGGGTTATGGTGCTGAATAAAGATGCAAAGACTGGGGAGATCGACTTGCGACACTACTCGATTGAATCCAAGTCTGTCGACGAAAGCCGTGCCATTAAGAGACTGAGAACGGTGAAGAGCAAAATCCACAAGGCGGTGCCCAACCTGGGGTCTAAGGAAGATATTGCCGACTACTTACTGGATCCGTACGTTGGGGCGTACACCAGCGAGTCTGAAGTCGAGGACGATGCGCTAGTTGAGGTGGAGCGGGCCGAGGAGACTGCCGCGAAGGCTGTCGAGGACAAAGTTTCGACGGGCACGACACAGAAGAGGGCGATCAAGCTTGTTGAGATTGGGCCGAGAATCAAGCTTGGTTTGAGAAAGATTGAAGAAGGGGTTTGCGAGGGCAAGATCCTGTATCATAACTATGTTGAGAAGACGGAGGCAGAAGTCAAGGCGCTGGACAAGAAGCATGCTGAGAAGGCTAAATTGAAGGCCGACCGTAGGAAGAAGCAGGAGGAAAATGTTCGCAAGAAGACCGAGGGCAAGACTTCTCGAATGAAGCGCGGTAAGGAGAAGGCAGCGGCCGCGGGTAAAGGAAACGAAGCGGGCGAGGAAGACGAGTTTGAGCATGATGATGAACAGGAATATGAGGATGATCCTGAGCCATTTGCTGGAGATGAAGACGATTCGGAGCTATTTTCAGGAGATGAAGAATAGGAGATGAAGGATAAGAGATGAAGAATAGGAGCTAGAGATGATGATTTAGCTAACGATGATGATTAGGAGCCATTTACTGATATTTAGCTATTACATTATAGGCTATATGGTAGTATTGTATGGCATTGTGTATTAGAGTATTTTATTGTATTAGAGTATTTTATTGTATTAGAGTATTTTATTGTATTAGAGTATTTTATTGTATTAGAGTATTTTATTGTATTGTGTTGTATTGTAGTATTGTAGTATCGTAGTATCGTATGGTTATTTGGTTATTTGGTTATATTGTGTTATATGGTAAGACAATTTTGTTATCGCAATTTTATGTGCTATATTGACATTTAGTATGGTGCCAGAATTCGGTATTAAGGTTTGTATCCCAATATTTCCATTCTTTACTCCCTTTTCGCCTCCCACCAGTTCTCCTCCTCTCTAACTTTCATTTTGTTCCGATAAGGTCTGAACTTTTGCATCTCTGAGCCGTTAACCTCTGAGCATTCCTCTGCATCTCCAAACCGCCATGGAAGTAGACTCGCCTACAGAAACCTGGCAACCCGACCAGGAAGCTCCAGCTTGCCCACTCTGCGACAAGGCCTTCTCGATCTTCTTCCGCAGACACCATTGTAGGTAGGTATGCGAGATTGTATAGCTAAACAGTACTAACATGACCAGAAAATGCGGTCGAGTCGTCTGTGGTAACTGCTCTACAAAGACCAGCAACCTGTCGCCGCGAAGCGTCGTGCTCCCTCCGGGCCACTCTTCAGAGAACCTGCGCCTGCGGAGCTTCTACCGGACGTGCGACGGTTGCATTCTGACGCTCCAGGAAATCGAGGAGTCTGACCGAAATGCGTCTATTCTGGCCCAGCAGGCCCGGCGCAACAGCACAACCATCCCCATAGCGCTGGCCAACGAGCGCGAGCTGTACGACGAGGAGAATACCTGCCCCGTCTGTGGCAAGTACTTCCATCCCAACCTCAGCACCGACCTCCGCGAAGCCCACATTGAAGAGTGTTTGAAGCAGGCCGAGTTCTCTGGAGATGTATCGACACAGTCTCACCGCGTGAACAGAATGATCAAGTACAAGATATCTGAGCAGGAGAGCCAGGGCCTCGACGAGTGTGTCATTTGTTTCGAAGAGTTCAAAGCTGGTGATCTGGTCGGGCGGCTAGAGTGTTTGTGTATATACCACGAAGATTGCATTTTGGGGTGGTTTGAGCGGAAGGGTGCCGGGAGTTGTCCTGTGCATGTTGTTAATGAGTGAGGATATAGCAACAAACAAATGCATTTTGATTGTTTTATCACTTGATTCTGTAGTTATTGTCAGTAGGGTGGGTATCTGGGAGTTAGGGAATCTGGGGAGAGAATCTGGGGAGTCAGGGTGGGTATCTGGGGAGTTTGGGGAGTCCGGGGAGTCAGTAGGGAGGGTGTTTGGAGTGGGATGGGTGTTTGGAGAGATCTGGTGAGTGTTTGGAGAGTTAGTAGGATCTGGTGAGTGTCAGTAGGATCTGGTGAGTCAGTAGAATAATCAATAGAAGAATCAAGAGCCGGAGCCGGAAGGTCTGGTGAACTATTCAGTCAACTTGCTGCTCAATCCTGATCCTTTGTCAGCTAATATGATCAGTAAGGGGGTTCTAGTAAATATATAAGGAATTTTACTCTACAATAGCGATTTCCATCCGCTCCAAAATGTCCCATTCCTCGTCACTCCAATATACAGCCCTATATGAATCATATGTTTAACTAAAGAATAAAGAGCAAAAGGCGGAAACTTCATTTCAAGTGTTTATCATTGTCATGGTTATACAAGCCATTGCCATCAACTCTAAGGCTTCGAGGCTTCCAGATATATTGGTATTTCAAACGCGTACTTGCGCGTTTTAGTTCTTCCCGCTTGGGTAAGAGCTTCAGGTACTAATGGAATTTAGTAGGGATTTGGAGTTAATCACGACACAAACACGTCAATGATAAGAATTAAGAATAAAAAAAAGAATAAATAAAAGAATAAATAAAAATAAATATAAAAAAAAAGAATAAAAAAAATAAATAAAAAAAAAAGAATAAAAAAAAATAAATATTAAAAAAAAAAGAATAAA
>JAJMHM010000023.1:0-101125 GCA_030566045.1 Geotrichum geniculatum | reverse complement strand
TCTAGAATTATATACGAATTCAACACTATACACAATGTTGAAAGAATAGATTGGTTAAAAAGCCTAGCTCCCCCCTTATTTGTCCTAAAGAAAACCTGAGACAAAATGCTATTACTTATTTTGGCAGGTTCTTCTAATAAACTCGACAAGTTATCTCTTTAATATCAACGGAAATCACCATATTTCACAATATACTTACGGAAAGCATCTTGTCTTGCATATTTGTGTTTCAATGATAACAATATATTAATAGTGTTATTGAGACATTAAGTTTGAACTCATTGTCAGATTATTGGGCATGTAGTGTAGGGGTTATCGCGTTCGCTTTGCATGCGAAAGGTCTCCGGTTCGATTCCGGACTTGTCCATTTTTTGTACTTGTAGATTAACTGTTATTTTTTGCAACCAAGACGATCTTTTTAATGCTCCGAAGCGATGAGACAGCTATGGAGTAGATTGATAATTAAGGTTTGAGGAGGAACAAAGTCAATTGTGTCCCTTTTATGAGCACGGGTCTTAAATATCGACCTTTTACAGTGAGATAAGACTGAGAAACATGAAGATGTGAAGACGTGAAGACGTGAAGACGTGAAGACGTGAAGACGTGAAGACGTGAAGACGTGAAGACGTGAAGACGTGAAGACGTGAAGACGTGAAGACGTGAAGACGTGAAGACGTGAAGACGTGAAGACGTGAAGACGTGAAAACATCTAAAAATGGGCTACTACTATGTGAAAAGGCTTTTCAAACACCGATGCACAATGTTATTTATAGGAAGGAGTAGTAGAACTAGTAGAACTAGTAGAACTAGTAGAACTAGTTGAACATCTAGTTAAACATCTAGTTAAACGCAGTAGAACTAACTGAACACAGAATTGAACTCATCCAAATCATTAAACTCATTCCTTTACTCAGTACAAATCCTAGGAATGCTCAACCAGAAACGCTTGTTCAAGACCTGCCAGAACTTCAAGGCGGTAAATAGAACAATATCCATATTTGAAGGTTGATGAGATGAACATGGAAGGAGGAACAGTACTGGCCGTCGATGATTTAGATTGAAAGAGGCTGTATTGGCAAAGAAAGTTCTACTCAGTAGAGACAAGCCCTTAAGGTTGAAGGAATTAAGTTTGTACAATATATTTTTTCCTGTTCCCATTAAAAGAAAGGTAACACAACCACGGTACAGAAAAATCGTCTATTCTTTGCCATATATTCCTCTTCTTTTCTACTTGACATCTACAATTGACCTCTGTCCAACCCTTCTAATTATGCCCTTTGCAAGATGAGTCGAGGAGAGCTTGAAGAATACCCCATCTCGGATTCATTCCAGATCACAGCAGTCGAATCCTCAAACCGCATTGAACGACGCCAAAACCACCAGCCAAATGACAATTTCAAACTATCGCTAACGGACAGTATCTCTTCTTCTTCTTCTTCTTCCTCTACGTCTTCTTCGCCTACATCGTCGTCTTCTCAGATTGGGAAGCTGTGCTCTGGTGAACAGTTAGATTCTACCTGTCTATCTACCCCTTCAACCTGTGCTCCTGAAATGTCCAAGTGTGCTTCTATATCCAGTGATGCTCCTATATCTAGTGATGCTGCTCCTATATCCAGCTATTCTGCTCCTATATCCAGCCATCCTGCTTCTATATCCGAAGCTACAGCCTCTGCTTCTATATCCAAAGCTACAGCATCTGCTCCTATATCCAACAGGACTCTGCCTTCTCTCAACGTGAAAACGTCTTCAGATGGTTCTACTGCTAAATCTCCAAGTAACACTCTGTCAAGCGATGCTGCTCAGTTGGATCTTGCTATCCCCAGCCCTATAAAGTCTGATGCTTTGCAATCCCCATCCATCCCTATACCACCGAGGTCTGCAAATCACACTCATTTTCCTGCCAATTCACTCCTGGCTAGGTCCAAAGCTAGATTGAACTCTACCCAACAAAATGCTTTTTCAGATATTACTTCCAACGAGCTAAACCTTTCCAATTCTTTCCCTGAAAAGGTAAAAAAGGTCGACTTGCTAAAGCTTGATACTAGGTCTTCCTCTGCTCCCACCTCGCCAGTGGTAACTAATGATGAAACTTTGAGTGACCTCGGTTCCTCTAAACATCCAGATACTCACTCTTTTGATGACCTCTCAATAGATGATCTCAAGGCCCTATTAAGCGAAAAGCTCATCCAACTCTCCCACGTTCAGTCCCAAAATGCTCAGCTATGGTCTCTTGTAAATAAGCAAAGGACCATGATTTTAGATCTCAGAACAGACTTGAGCTCGGCCGTCACTCAAAATGAAAAATATAGAAACATCATAGCTAAAAGAAGTACTCCAGAGGCAAAATCGAGTACTCCAGAAGTGAAATCAGGTACTCCAGAGGCAAAATCAAGTACTCCAGAGGTGAAATCAGGTACTCCAGAGGTGAAATCAGGTACTCCAGAAGTGAAATCAAGTACTCCAGAAGCAATGAATAGATTGCCAACGACTACGTCTAATGAGACTGAAGAAATCAGCAAATCTGGTGAAAGTACACCTAAAACAAGGCACTCTGATAAAACTCCATCAATGCTCGAAAACTCAAAGAACGAAAACTCAAAGAACGGAGAGTCAGCCAGAAATGTTAGCTCATCTTTGAACTTTCAAGATGTTAAATCACAGTCCACCCCTTCTTTGGTATGCTCTATTCTTTTGATTTCTTCATTACTCTCGTTCTAACAATTTATACAGGAATCCACTCTCTACACCGCCAATTCGTTGAACCAACAGTCTGCTTCTCCGGACAAAAAATCACTATTTGTCACTCCAGAAGATTTGCATTCTATTTGGTTGAAGGTTTCGACTTTGATCGGTAGAACAAAGATTACCTCTAAAAGAGGTGAAGATCCAGTAGCTGTCTTCACTGCTATTGATAAGGCTACCAAAAAGGAACTTTGGAAAGTCATCAAAGAATACACTTCATTGGTACAACTTGACCAGATTGTCCGACCACTACTGGGAGATGACATTCTTCCACGTCTCCCTGAGAAGTCTCTATTTCAATCACACGCCCCAGCAAAGGTTGATACCCGAAGGTCTGGTTTAGAAGAGTACTTCTTTAGTCTTATAACATCAGAATTTTTACCAGATGCTGCAGGTCAGGCTCTTTGCGAATTCTTATCAACCAACACTATAGATCCATCAAATACTCCTGCTACCACTCGAAAAGAAGGATACCTCACTAAACGAGGGAAGAAAATTAAAGGCTGGAAACTTAGGTTCTTTGCCATTGAAGGCGATTACTTGAACTTTTACGAAAAATATGGAGAGGAACTCCAAGGCTCAATTTATTTAAAAGGTGCAAGAATTGGAAGACAAACAAAGCCTGAGTCCGAAGGAGTTCCAACTTCAGATGAAGTCACAGAGAAAGAATTCCGTCATGCCTTCCTTTTGGTTGAACCTAAGAAAAAGGACCAGGTTAGACATGTTTTGTGCGCTGAATCTGATGAAGATCGCGAACTATGGATTGATGCGCTACTAGAAGTCATTACACAACCGACTATCACCAGTAAATCAGAAACAAATTTAATTTTAGATAGCGCAGCTGCCTCGACTACCACAGTTGTTGAACCATCATTTCCTGAGAGACAGATATCTTCTTCCAAAACGTTTGCAGCATCATCCTCGCACCTTCCACTGCTTCGAGATATACCTGCCAAAAGCTCTCATAGAAATATTCGTCACTCAGTGATCCCCTCTGCTTTTGGACAAACTTCTTTCAATTCCCTTCCAATCGGATCAAGACTTTTCAATAAAAGTGGTATGAAACCTCGCTCTGAAAGTTCTTCAGGAGATTTAAGGCCCACTCTTAGCCTGGAAGAAGAGTATGATCCTGCAAATAAAGAATCAAAGAAACTTAAGAAAAAGGGCTTTTTCGCATCGCTCAGACACAGAACAAACACAAATCTTACTCTCAACGCATCATCTAATTTTTCCGGGCCTCCTGGACCAGATGAATTTGTCGCAACACCTTATTCAGCTGTGGAACAGAGAAGTATTTTACCAGCACAAATTCAATTCAACCAAAATTCTCATAAAGGTGATATTACGGCTCTCCAGGCGTTAGGACTGTCATTGGACGAAGCTATCTATGCTCGAGCTGAACCTAATCCTGCCAGGAATATTTATAAAACCATGAAGAAATCTTCTAGTACTGAAGCTCTACAATCTCACAATAAGACCATATTTGGGATTCCTCTAGCAGCGACCATTGAAATTTCTAGCAAGAATGTCAATGGCTATATTGTCCCTTCCATTGTTTCCAATTGCATAGATATGCTAAGAGCGAGAAGAGCTATTGAAGAAGAAGGCATCTTTAGATTGAGTTCATCTACAACAACTCTCAAAAATTTGAGAGAACGGTTCGACAGGGAGTATGAAGTTGACTTGGTCAATTGCACCGAATATCGTGATCCTCATGCTATTGCTGCACTGCTGAAATTATTTTTGAGAGAGATTCCCAATCCTATTCTTACAGAAATTCTGACCCCAAAGTTCAACGAGGCTGTTGCTATTCAAGATCTTGAGTCTCGAGTAGAGCAATTACGATCACTTGTAATGAAGCTTCCTAAGGAAAATCGAGATCTTTTGGCTGTGCTGTGTCCTATTCTTAACGAAGTTATTGCAAATGCAAGTCGCAATAAAATGTCCAGCCGGAATATAGGAATTGTTTTTGCACCTACATTGAGTGTTTCTGCGTCTATTGTGACGAATTTGCTGGAAAACTATGATGCAATATTTGATGGGCTATCTGAATTGGTAGGAGAGAATGACAGAAAGGCAATTAATGCTGATAGTTCTGGTTAAATTCTCACCGCCAATATCTGGGAATATATAACGAATCTACGACCAAGATCCCAATTGATTTTATTTGTCAAGTCTTTTGCATACCTGAAAGCACAAATTGCATTTTTTTTAATTGATTATATTCATCCTCCATTCAATATTTCATTAACGTTTCTATTTTAATTTTTATTTATTTAAAAATACCATTGCCAAATATTGTCGAAATGTTTTACAATGATTGATGGTTTATATTTTGGAAGATGAATATAGTTTTCACCAGATATTGATTAGAAAGAATTGATAAACGTACTTTAAAATGGTCTATTGAAGCTAACTGAAATGTTTCCATGATCCAAAATTATATGAATGAATTGTGAAATATATAGAGAAATAAAAATGGGGGGAAATTAAACTATAGCGAACTTTCAATACCAGCAGGTGTATTTACAGAGCTTGCAGATTTGAGCGCAGCTTCAGCTTCTCTTTGACGTTTCTTTAAAACGTTTTCAATAAAGACTTCACCAGCTTTATACGAAGATCTGACTAACGGCCCACTAGCACAGTAAATGAATCCCAATTCCATCGCACGTTTTTGCCAATAGTCGAATTTCTCGGGTGAAGCATACTCAACGACCTTCATATGTCTCTTAGTAGGTCTCATATATTGACCAAAAGTAACAATATCGACACCGGCACCTCGCAGCTGTTTAAGAGCATCTTCAATTTGAGCGTCGGTTTCTCCGAAACCAAGCATCAAAGAAGTTTTTGTAATGACATTAGGATTAACGACTTTGGCATGTCTCAGGATAGAGAGAGACTGCTGGAAGGTGGCACGACGATCTCGAACGTAAGGAGTGAGCTCTTCAACGGTTTCGACATTGTGTGCAAACACGTCCAGGCCAGACTTTGCCATGATTGCGGCCATGTCTAGATCGCCTCTAAAGTCTCCAGTGAGACACTCTACCAGAATATGAGGAGCTTTGCTCTTGATTCGTTTGACAGTGTCGGCAAAGTGATGAGCACCGCCGTCGACCAAATCATCACGATCAACCGTGGTCAAAACAACATAACCAAGACCCCACTTAGCGATGGCAGCAGCAGTATTTTCAGGTTCATTAGGATCCAAAGGAGGTGGGTTACGATTCGTTTTGACAGAACAGAATCTACAGCCACGGGTGCATGTATCACCCATTAACATGATGGTAGCAGTAGCCTTACTTTTGTCGCTTCCGCCCCAGCATTCACCGATATTAGGACATCGGGCCTCTTCACAAACGGTATGGAGACCCAGGCCGCGAACGTCTTCTTTCAGCTTGTGGAAGTTCTTTCCTTGCGGGATGGGGGTTTTCAGCCAAGTGGGCAAGCGGACACGCTCTGTTGGCTGGGAGTTGGCTATTGGATCTGAGGAAATGATGTCGTCTTTGGATACACGAGCGCTCAAGAAGTCTTCGAAAGAAGGGCCAGCATTGAGCCTGTCTGCGAGGTTGGTTTTTCTCCTTCGACGAGGTTTGACCTCCTTTGGAGCTTCTTCTGATTTCACCGTTTGTTGTTCATCTTGGATCGACGCAAAGCTTCTTTGGAAGCCGCGATAAGCTGTGAGATGGTGTGGCCTGCTAGATCGCAGCGCTGAGCAGTGTGATTTGAGAGGCTGTATTGACTTGGAAAGAATCATCTAAGATGCGAAGATTTGTCGAGGTAGAAAAGTGGCAAGAAAGTAGTGGGAAGGAAGAAGGAAATGAAGAAAAATGTCTGCTGGAAAAAGTTACAAATTAGGCACCGGGTTCAGTTAAGCAATATTTTTCACCGTGTTCCCAACACTCTCAAAAAAGGTTTGATTATACTTTTACAGTGAGCAGTTGGTGATTGGTAACTGCTCACTATAAGAAAACTGCTGCAATTCAAAAGAAAGGAACTTTTAAAGAAATACTGGTGATCCAGAGACTTTGATGATGGGTCTTTTGAAGGTCTTTATATTTGGGTCTACATGAAATAGGTTCTCGAGACAACTTTATATACGGCCTATACAAGCTATTAACTTTGTGTCTGTTTTCTCAGTAACATCTTCTTCAAGCCAAATCGTGAAGAATGGTCCTTGTCCATGCTGCTAAAGCTCAGTTTGTGCGACAGACTTGCGCTTCTCTGCTTCTCCATATGCTTCTCCTTAAACCCATTCAGCGGCGACCGACTGGACCCTCTACCAAGCGAGCCATCTCGAGGCGACGATGACCACGGATACATATGGTTTGGCCCTGGTGAACTGGCTGCGCTGGGACTCACAAAGATTGGTCGAGAATCATCGTGGGGTGAAGACAAATCCCAGTCTGCCACACTAGATTCTGGAAGCTTTTCAGGGAATTCGGTTTGAACTGACAAATGGGCTTCATAAGAATTTAAGTCTTTCCCATATTCATCACTCTCAGAGCCCTCGGATAGCAGAGAGGGTACACTTCTGGATCGTGGTTCTGGTGTGAAAAGCGTGCTGAACCTTTCAACAAGCTGAGTCTCGTAAATACTGTTGAGAGGATTTTCTTGGATCAGCCCGGCGTAACTGTTTTGACTGCGATGGTTCTTCCATTCAACTGGATTATACGCAGAGGCTGTTGAGAGGTGCTTGTCAGATTGACAATTTTCACTGTAGAGACTGGTTGGGCTGTCAGGTAGCTCCGACTTCCTCTTGGGGACCATCAAGAAGTCTCTGCTTTTGCTCTTTATATGGAAATTCTTATTCGAAGTGGCATTTCTAGTAGAATCTGAGAGACCAGTGGGTGTTACCTGTTCCATGCCTTGTATGTTGACAGCTCGAGGAGAACTAAACTCGCCATGAGATGGCCCTGGGGGATGCAAAGGCTTTTTCATTGGCTTGAAATAGAGGTCTTTTGGTAATGGCTCTGGTGCTTGCTCATCGTCTTCCCAGTTGTTGATGTTACTATTGATTTTGGTCAAATTGGCATCAATACAATTCCACTCATAATAACTCATAGGAGGCTTGTCTGTTTTTCCCTTACGTCCTCTGAGCTGACTTGGAGAACCTGAAAACAACGGGATACTGGGTAAATCCTTATTGATTGCAGGCTCACTTCCCCTTCGCACCTTTTCTTTCAAGTCAAACTCTTTAGTTTTGACAGCTTGAAGGTGCTTATTTAAAAGACCTCTACAGTCAGACATCTTTTCTTTCTTTTCTTCATGGATGTTAGCTATGGATTTGCATTGACGCAGCACATTTCTGACAGGAAGCTCAGGAACGATAGAAACCCTCAATGGTTCTTGAGTAGCTTTTAGAGGAGAACCATTGTCAACTCTCGATGAAGACTTTGGTGAAGGATGGGGCTGGTTGGATTCTTTGGACCTACTAAGACTTTCCGGTGGTTGAATGTAAATCTTGAGAGGATTAGAAAGGTCTTCAGGTAATTGAGGTTTTAGCTTGACTTCAACTGAGTTTCGATTCAAAAAGTCTGTTTTAAAATTAGGACTTTGAGCACTATTTAGGTCTTTGTTAAATTTTTCCGCCAGAAGACCTGGGGTATTTTCTATAGACCCAATACTTGATTCACTGTTGTGGCCAAAGATAGATGAGTTGGAACACTCTCCGCTACTTGCCCAAGAGGAAAATGACTTTTTAGAGCATGCTGGTGAAAAAGTTGGAGAAAACTCAATGGTTGAAGTCAAGGTAGATTGTAACGAAGATTGTCTTGCTGGAATACGTGGGGAGGTTTTAGGAGTACTTTCCGCGGGAAATGCCCATTTTGAGAAAGAATTGGAGATATCTGGGGAAGCGTCAGTAGACAAGAAAGTATCTGCAACATATTGTTCAAAAAGCTTCTTATTCCTGTTCAAACTGTCGTGTTTGTTCAAGGTGGTGCTAGATCCATCCGAAGAAATCGGGTCACCAACTATCTTGGAGGTCACTTCAGTCGGGCTGCTCAAGTTATTATTGTTTGGAACGGCAAGATTTACAGAAGTTTCGGATTTGCCTGGTAGTTCGGATTTGACAGATATTTGAGGATTGAGTGGTGATTGAGGATTGACTGATGATTGAGGATTAACAGATAATTGAGTATTGACAGATACTGGAGGATTGACTGATACTTGAGGATTGACTGATAATTGATAATTGGTAGCTATTTCATAATTGGCAGATGGTTTTTGGTTGGCACTTGAACTCGAAGCATCATGTTGAAGTAATATTGGAGATATTGGAGAGATGGGCTCTAACAAATTAATGTGAGTATTAAAATTTTCAAACGGTGTATCAGAGCTATTTGATAAAGTAAGAAGTGATGCAAACTGTGATGGTGATAATTTCACTGAGGAAGATAAAAAGCTTCCTTCTTCTCGACTACTCATTCTCTTTGCTGTAGCTTTTTCTCGTTGAGTCTTGGACTGTTTGGAAAACTTTCGATCTTCGTTAGTCGAATCTGGTCGGTTTTTCATAACTCTGATAGCACTATTTCGTTTGTCTCCAGAACTGTTTCCGAAATTCACAACTCTTGCTTTTCTATCAGATATATGTCCAGACACTGGTCTTTGCTTCCGTGGTCCAGATGAACCTGCTGCTATAGATGCACTTCTATTTCTGTGTTGGGATGGCCCATAAATGAAATTTCCCATGCTTGGTGCTGCTACCGAGTAATTGCGTGGTTTCGAAGAAGTTCCGTTACCTGAAAAGTTATTCCATTTCTCAAAGTTAAGTGGCTTTCCATTATTTGACATTGCTTTTCCGTGGGGTAGAGGTGGAGGATTGGGAGACAGCGATGTCAAATCGGAATTATGGTTCATTTTAAAGAGTCCTTTCATTGTGACGTGAATGTGACAAGTATTCCGCTGAAAGATTAAGAATAATAAATAGAAAGAAGCCTTTCTGAAGAAACCTCGTTTCCAAGCGTTTTAGAGAAACTTTAATGAACGTTAGTGAAAATTCAATAATTGGTTTCAAGCAACAAAAAAAAATACTAAAGGCAGCTGTCGAATCTAAATATACATACTTGTAATTTATGAATATAGGGAAAAATCGAATTTTAATCCGTTGATATTTTATAACGGAGAGATAGCTAAATAGTATTGATAACACGATATAAGGTGTCACAGCTATTCGAGCAATTGTATATTAAAAGGAAAGAGTATCAAAAGGGAGGTTCGAGGAGGGAACCTGATTAGTTTTATACGCATTTTGTTAATTGTTCTTCTAAATGTGTTCTGGCTTTTCTTTTATTTTTTTGCATTAAATTGTAACGGTGAAAATTGGAGAATGGAGAAATATTTAATTATTCTAATTCCGCTTCTCATTTATCTACAAAAGCTCTTTCGTATAATATTAACTACGTCTACATGAATATTAGAATTCATTTTAATGCTGACAGGTTAATACAGTTCTAATTGATTCCGCAGACGATATGGACTACTAGGGTGAATTTGCATTACAACTAAATTCTTACTACAGAAATATATTAGATGAATATCAATTAGTCAAAACATGTTCCGCAATAGAATTTTATGAGCCATGAACATTCAAAAAAGAAATGAATATACGTCAAGTACTGAATAGCTATTCGCCATGTTTTACAAAGAGTCCAGATTCATGCAGACTTTCTCAAGTTATTTTGTAGAATATCAAAATGAACATCGTGAAGCAAAAACGATGATTTCTACGCGATAAAGTAATCGCCAAATAGCCAATTTTGTTGATCTGTTAGATATTCAAACTTATCCGCCGGAATTTGTAATTGGCAGTAATGATGGACCTGAGATCAGCTCGAGAGAAGATCGAGAATTATATTCCATCAGAATGAATATAAACGAAATTATCATGAAACAAAAATTGCAAATATCTACTTCTTGTTCTCAAAGAACTTCTCCCAAGAACATCAAGAATAGAACTTGTCCTAAACCTTCATTCCTATAGAATCTTTGTGTATCGCCCGTCAGTATTTTTCATGACAGGCGCGAGATTGATACTTCTTATCAATGAACACATTAAAACATAGTAATGAGCGCCCGTCCCAGTTTCTGTATTTAAAGTTTGGTGCTACTACTCATAGGCTCCATTGTTTCAAGAAAACTTAGAATAATGTTTTATGAAAGTTTTTCCAATGCAGGCAGCAATGAAAAACAAGTAGCAATCCTCATGGAATACTAAAAGACCGGAGAAAAGTTGGTCCTACTGCTTTCCATGCATTGAAGATCTGAAAGGTACTCTATTGGAACCAGTCAATACAATTGACAAACCATCTCCACCATACCATTCAAAGATTCGGTTCTTGTTTGAGTAGCTCGGAAAGTTGAAATAAACTTTGAGCAGCTACCTTGAGATGGTCAGTTCTCACTTGACCATTGCTGAACTTTGTACGCTCTCTAGAAAGTGATGTTCAATTACTACTACCTATAGCGGGCTACTTCAAATAGAACTATAATAAACATGAAAAGTAAAAGCCAATTAGCTCGTAAAGATAATTGGAGTCAACTGATATTAATGCTCATAATACTAATATATAAAACGTTGGCTACTGGAGAAATAATCTTAGAGAACTCAATTTATTAAATAATTCTCAATTTATTAAATAATTTTGATCAAGTAAATAGTTATTAAATAATTTTGATCAAGTAAATAGTTATTAAATAATTTTGATCAAGTAAATAATTCTCAATTTATTAATTTGAGTCGCGGTGTCTCTGTTTGACCGCATACCTTTGTGTTTGAGTCGTTCAAAACCTTCTGCCAGTCTCAGCACATTATTGAAACAATTATCCACAGTCTGTTTTATGCAGAAACATGAGTGCGCAGCCAAATAATCGTTGACATCATCTAGAATGTATTTGTTTCTACACAAGCCTTCATTCAAAGTTGCAAATACACAACTGTCTAGTAGAACAAAACTCTAGAATTTATTAAAAATGTTAAGTGAAATACATCAAACTTGTATGTGGACTTAGAATAAACCAAACCAGGCAAGGCCAGCAAGTGGGCCGCCAACAAAGATAGAAGCAATTAAAAGTTTAACGGAACTTTTGTCAATTGTCATAGTGGGAGATGAGTTAACTTCAGCTTCTTTACTGTCAGTCAAATAAGAGTTGTCAGCTTGGAAAGCCTTCTTCTTAACGTCTTTTTTAGGAGCAGTCTTCTGGGTCTCCTCGGCACTACCAGGAAGCTTAACATAGTTAGCATTCTCCTTATATGGAATGGGTTGTTCCATGGGAGATTTCCAATCCATAGTCTTGAGAACATTTCTGTTCACAATCTCAGCATTCTTGGTGTCGTAAACCTTGAACATGGTAGAGTTCAATTTGAGATCAACAAACTTTCCAGCGGGCATGTCAAGACCTTGTTGAATAATATTCGTAATGGGGGAATCAGGAAGCTTTCTATCGTTGGTAAGATGAGGATAGCTAGCCTTACACTTGATAGGACGAGCAGGGTCCTTTTCCTTACTGTAGTCATAGTAAGTCTCAATATTATTGTACTCCTTCTTCAATGTATCAAAGTCTTGAAGTAAGTGAGCACTTCCATCCTGTTCAATGTTAACCAAACCATAGTTGTTAGGCTCTTGAGCATATTCGTAAATCAAACCTCCAGAAAAGACGTTGGTCATTTCCAATGAGTAAAGAGGTTTAACTTCTTGGAAAACACGAGGCATGATGGCATTGCAACCATATTCAGAAAGGAAAATAGGAAGAGTGTAGTCGGAGTAGTCAGAAACAAGAGTGTCATAACCACTGGTGTGGAAAGTTTGGTGGCCGCACCATTGATATGAGTTGACACCGTAGAAATCCACACTGGAAGCCTCGTCACCACATTCCAAGTACTTTGCGAGAGAAATACGATATCTAAGATCATCGGCTGCGGAGTAGCCAATAGGAATCTTACGAGGAGAGTGCAGTTCCATATAACTATGCATATCTCTAATAATGGCCTTAATATAGTGAGGAGATTCTTTAGCTGAGATCTCATCATTGATAACTTCGTTTCCTGCAAAGAATCCCAAAGTGTTATTGTATCCTGCAAACTGATGTACAACCATCATAACATGCTTCAGATACGAAGGTTCGTAGGTAGTCCATGGCTCGTATCTGTTGAGTGCTTCACCAGGACGAGGACTGTTGACATCCAAAACCAAGTAAATACCAGCATTGGCGAGTAAAGTCATACACTCGTCGTGGTTCAATTCAGGATTCACTGAATAGACTCTGACAGCCTTAATTTTTCACATCTTGTTAGTACATCTCTATTACTGGGACCCAATTCACTTACGTTGACACCCAGCTGTTGGAATAAGAAGATATCACGGGCACAAGTGTTGATATCAGAGAGAGGATCAGAGTATCCCACGAAACCGGCAGAACCACCTGGTTGGTAGTCAATGCCTTTGAGGTAGAACTAATTTTTGAGTTAGAAATAGCATTTAAAAGCAGCATCGTGATACTTACAGGCTCTTTTGTTACGGAATCGTAAAAGTGCTTTCCTTTAACCTCGATAGGGTTGATTGCGGCATTCGCCATACTGGCGATAAACGCCAAACAAGTTGCAATAGATGCCTTCATTATTTAAAAGCTCAAATCAAAAAAAAATGTAGATGAGTTTTTTTGTTTTTTTTTTAGATATTGATTGTTTTTAGATGATGAATATATTGTGTATATAAAAAATCAGCAGGCTTCCAGGTCTTTATACTTTTGTAATTTCATCATATCGCAACATGCCCATCTGCGATATTCTTAACTTCGACTTAGATGTAGTATGGTAGACCATTTGTCACTATGTTTGGACAACAGAGATTTGGTATTTCCTTTTTGAGATTGGAATATCACAAATGCAAAACATTTTCCTAAATTAAAAGCTGCAACTGTAATAGAATGTGCTACTGTTAACAAAGGGCCTTTTTATAAATCAACAATTGAAAGAATAGCCTTTAGTGACTAATATTCGAAGGTACTTCATTTAATATATAAATATATAGATAATAATACAACAAATACATTACAAATGGACGGCTAAGAAGGGAATATCTTCAACATCTTCACCTTCAGCATCATCAGCACAGATCTCGACAATAATAGTCTTGACATGATCAGGAATTGGTTTCTTGCTAACAGTTTCCAAGACCTTAGTGAAAGGTTCAGCCAATCGAGGCTTATGTTTAGGCATAAAGGATGCATATAACAGTGTCTGTCCACTTGAAATCATAGTAATGGTCAATCCATGCTCACTTTCAAATGTTTTGATAAGTTCACCCAAAGTTGGGTTGCCCTTGATGTCAAATCTGCCCCAAATCTTGTCAATAGACTTATCTCCATTGTACTTGAGCTTAGGTGAAGCGACTGGTTCGGAAAAGCCAAAAAATGGAAGGGCAAGATTGATGAAACCATTTCTAAAGTCATCAATAATCTTGTTTTCACCGTCAACAACTTTGAAGAGTTCAAGGCAGACCAAGCCCGTAACTAAAGCAGTGGTCGTAGCAATTGCAGGAATGATACGACCAGCAATGAATTTGGTCTTGAGCTTGTCTGCGGGCTCGATCTCGTAGTTATAAGCACGAAGATTAGAAGCAGCAGTGATGAAGTCAATATGGTGATTGGTATCATCGTCTTTTTCAAATTCAACAGGTTGAAGACGGAATCCAGCAAGAGTAGATGGCTGGGGAAGACTTTCCTTCAATTGCTGAATAACATCAGCATCATCTCCACCGCTATTGTCCACGGTTTCATTTTCTTCAACTTGGATTTTGATGTTAGAAGCAGGAGTGAACTCAGGTACTTCAGTAGAAGCCAAAACTTTCTTGTAAGTCTCAATATCAGCACCACCTTTGAGGCCATAATTATAGGCACGAAGATTGGCAGCAGCAACAATGTAGTTGAAGTGATTTTCATTTTCAGGATCGAATACTAAAGGAGTAGGGGCACGCTTAGGGCCAGACCAGAATGGAGCACCAGTAGAAGTAACAGCATCCTTAGGGAAATTGTAGAGGAGTTGCTTGATATCATTGCTAAACTTCTTTTCAAATTCTAATCGGGCCCATTTGATACACTCTTCGAAAGTGAGAGGTCGAGAGTCAACGAGATAATCCTTAATAGTCTCAAGGGTAGTCTTTTGGTCGCCACTCTTTTCCAAAGTGGTTTGAGCAAAGTTAGGTTGAGAAAGATAGAGATTTACATTTTCACAAGCATCACTGAAGTAACCCATGAAAAGAGACTTGGCCCAAGCGATAGTGTGGTCAATTTTATTGGGGAAACTTCGGAGAGTACACAGAGGGATGCTCTTCTCAGGAGGATCTTGACTTGAAGAATAACTCTCAGTGAGGTCAGGATAAACGACTTGAATATTACCCTTGGTACCAAGTGTACCACTCTCCAACAAAGCTTTTCTGTACAAGACACATCGACGGTCAACATAAGCTCTTGCTTCGACATTGTCTAAAGCATTGGTAACAAAATCAAGTCTGTTCCAGAAAGCATCATTGAAAATCTCTTCGGTGTCGGGGCCTACTTTATCTTGTTTGGCAGTGATTTTTCCTTTAAGATCAGGGTTAATGGCAACAGCAGCAATAGCAGCTACGTCAGACTTTTGCTTTCCAACATCTGTGGGTCTAAACAAGAACTGACGATTGAGATTACTCTTCTCAATTGAATCATTATCAGTGATAAAAATACCACCATTTGGACCAGAACCAAGACCCATTAGAGCCCAGTTTTTAATCATCTCACAGCCAATTGCGCCAGATCCTACCAGGAAAACCTTAAGATTCTGAACAGTTTGGACAAACTCTTTACCAAAGACAGCAATTTGATTGTCATAACGTGAGTTAATTGGAGCAGTGTTCTCTTCAGTTCTAGTGATTTTAGCAGGCAAACTTTCCAGGGAATCGAAATATAGCCATTGTTTGATGGGTCCAAACTTTCCAGAAACAGACTTGAGAACTTCTTGAGCTACAATGCCTCCAAAGAAAGCTGACATTGCGGGTAAGTCACCCTGTGCTTGATATGCCAATTCCTTGATAAGCTTTTCATCCAACTCAAATTCACCCAAATCCGTGAAACCAGCACTGGCGTTTTTGGCTAAATGAACAAGTTCGTTAGCGTCTTCTTCACTATGAGGCTTTGGCAAGCGCTCATGTTTGGTGAAAAATCCGTGAAGAGCCATGAATCCAACATGCAAGGTATTAGGACGGTCAAATTTAGCGAAATCAGAAATAAGATATTCTGGTTTCTTGATTTGTTCAGCAAGCGATTCAAATTTATAAACCACAGGTTGCTTAACTTGCGTAAAAACACCGCCTTTTTTATACCCACCCATTCCAGCAGGGCCATTGCTGATTTTAAAAGCAAATGGGCCAGAAACTGAGATCTTATAAGCTTCGCCAGAATTGAGTGCATCGACACCCTCAACTTCAGAAAATTTGACATAATCTCCATCTTCTAATCCGTGGCGAGAGTCGTCCAGTACAGCGACGTTTCCTTCCCCATCAATGTCAGAAACGATTCCAGTAATGGGCTCTTCTCCAGTAAGATCTGTAACGACAAACGAAGAACCAAGATCTACAAAGATGTTGCCAAACAGACCACGGGTATCTGTTGAAATGAATCCAATGTTATTCCTGTGAGTGATCTCGTTGATTTGATATTGAGTTTCCAAGGGAGTGTCGGTGACTACGATGGATTGGAATCGAGTGATTACACTTTCATCCAAAAGATCGCCTTCTAGAATTGAGATGGGGACGTATTGGTTGAGTTCAGCCAGCCTTGGGGCGGTAGCTTCGTCTCTTCGTTTGCCAATGTCATCTTCTCTGAGGAAGAATTGAGAGGACAAATCTGACAGTTGGGTCAATGCTGGATCATACAGAGTGAGACTCTTAACGCCAGCGAGAGCAATATTCTTTGCGATCTCAACACCCAATCCTTTCAAACCAACAACCAGAACATTGGATTTATTCATCTTTTTCATGGCGTCTACACCAAGAACGTATAGCTGTCTGGAGTAGAGAGATTCATCGATCTCTCCGTCTTTTCTATCAAGATCCATATTATCCTAGGTCATCTTGTTAGCATTTGCAAAGTGTTGGAATGCGAGAGGGCTTCTTACGCTCATTGTACAAGGAGTATTTGAAGCAATTGATATTGTATTGTCGGTGTGTGTGGAGGTGAAGTAATTAATAATGAAAGGAAGAAAATGGTGGTAGAAAAGGTGAGACTAAAAGGAACATTTGTAGTTGCCATCAAATGCTACAAGTATTTGTCAAATGTTGGTTAGGGTTTTACACTTTAGGACTTTTGTGATAAAGTTAGCAACTGTGAGTGGAAAAAATGATCTTGGAAAGCAGAGTGGCCAATATTATTAGATAGAGTTAAGTAGAAATAAGATGATTTCTAATAATGATTGACAAATTGAAGACAGCTGCCAAATTTTAGATTAAGTAGGCTTCAGAAGTTCAATTAAAAAGGCGTTGGCAGGTTGGATTCAGGAATAGTCAACCGTCAAATTTATTTGTGCAAGTGCATGAAATTTTGAATGAAATGACATCTTTGCGGAGACAATATAGCATTTTTAAAAGATCAAATCAGGTTTCTCTGCAATTTCCTAGAGCTCAACTCTTCAATTATTACCAATTGACAGAGAATGAGGTTCTGCTACTCAAAACTGTATAGAGCAATCCATTCAAATTATCGAATAACCTGCTACTTGATCCATCAGTAAGATGTTTTTTGAGTGCGATTTTCATGTTAAAAAATTGAGTTGACCAAATTTGAGCCTAGAGTAGAGCCAGCACCGAAAATTGCAGCGTTACCTAACTTGCTGCCAACCTTTTTGGCACCGTCAGTAAAGGCATTAGAGCTCTCATGTTGCTGTGGCTGCGCTTGCTCTTGTTGCTGGATCTGGGTAGGAGGATAGTAATTTGTGCTAGGAGGAGGGTATGGGGGTTGGCTCTGTTGTGGAGGATAGTATTGTTGAACTGGAGGTTGGTAGTAGTTTTGAGGTGGAGCATACTGCTGAGGATACTGATGATACTGAGGATGCTGCTGAGGAGGCTGCTGCTGAGGAGGAGGACCAGATGGAGGATACTGCTGAGATGGAGGAGGGCCAGATGGAGGAGGAGCATCATGATACTCATTTGGAGAATGATCCTGCTTTGGAGAGCTCAAAGTAGTCGGAGCATTTCCACGCGCAGTATTCTGTCCACCATTGGCAGGTTTGACGTAGTTGGCTGGGAAAATACCTTCGTCTTTGGAATCCAGAGCCCTTCCACGCCACCAGTCTTTGTTTAACTTGTTTGTTACCAAAATTCTCATGCCGGTATGGAGCACCAAGTCAGTAGGACCATTAGATTTGTAGTTGTAGAGAGCTTCTACGATTTCATCTTGCCCGTTGCTAGTAGAAGTGTTGTAAGTCGGAGGAGGAGCAGACTGTTCTGAATGTCTTTCTACTAGAGCAGGCACAGAAACATCACTGCGAGAAGGGATTTCTACTGAAGCAGAAACATCACCGCGAGAAGGCAGTTCTACTGGAGCAGAAATATCACCGCGAGAAGGGAATTCGCCTATAGGAGGCTGGCCAGATTCGTATCTAGAAGGAAGTTTTTCCAACAACTGTTCATAGAGACCTCTAGTAATGACGTTCTCGTCTCTTAGAAACTCCAATTCCTATCCAAAAAGCTGTCAGAAATTTGTTTATACTGCATTTGTACTCTACTTACAGTCTTAATAGTAGTCAATGATCTATTGACAAAAGATGCACTCATTATTCAGATAAGGTGTAGGAGGAAGAAACTGGTCAACTATTGGCGCATTACTCCGTTGACACATCAGGATGAACTTCAATGCTTCCTGGCATGGACAATACTGCTTACAACCCTTGACCTGCCCCGGATTTACTCTCTGGCTGATAAATATATTGGAATATTATCCATATTGACGATGCAGATTACAGTTTAAATAATTAGACTACCAGTGACTCTAAATAATTAGACATGCCAGTGAAAGAATTAGATATTGCCAGCGACTCTAAAGAATTATTACCAGCAAGTTTGTGACAGTTCTATTCTCACCTATAAAGATTATGACTTGCGTCGCTTGTTAAGAGCTTCGGTGATCTTCCAGTGGAAAATTGCCGACTGTATATAGTTAGCATTTCTCCAGATTTGATACTATTGCCATACTCACATTATCACTATTAAATATCATTGTTTCCTGGAAATAATCAGGTAGTTCTTCGAATGCTTCGGCATTGCTCTTATCTGATCCAGGTATGTAATATATCTCGTAGACAGGTTCACTGAGCTGCTCAATTTTGATTGTTAACGAGTATCTGAATTCTAGAGGGATGTTAGCATTGCAAGAGCATGAAAAGAATTGCGAGAGCATTAAAAGAATTTCAAGAGCATGAAAAGAATTTCAAGAGCATTAAAAGAATTGCAAGAGCATCAAGAATCGCAAGAATCGCAGAATTGCAATCGCATAATCGCAATCGCAGAAAAAAATAGCAGAAAAATAGCAGAAAAATAGCAGAAAAATAGCAGAAAGAATAGCAGAAAGAATCGCATAACTTACCTCGATATCTTCCAACATGACAACACTGATATATAACTTGAGTGTCAGTGTATTCAATTTCGCTGATATTGATTCCAGCTAGCCCACTAACAAGACCCAAAGCATTGTCGATATCTTGTAAACTATGAGCTTCTTCGGCATTTTTGTTGCTCTCAAGCGCGCCTTTCGGTGAAAGAACTACATCTATACTACTTTGAATCGAATTGACATTCTCTTTTATCGACTGAATTTCTGATATAATATCACTAGAAACCTTGATGTCGTTATTGGAAAGCTGGTGTTCTAAAGTGTCAATCAAATCGTCGGTCACTGACTGTAGTTAGAATTATGATATAGCTGAACGAATCCAAATCACCTACATTTTTGTCTTTTTTCATAAGCAGACTTCAATTCTTCCAAGAGGACTTCTGGCTGTGTTTGGCGTAGATTGAGTAGCTCATAGTACTTGGATTTCCACGAATCGGCATTATCCTATATTGCAAGTCAGACAAAGCTAAAGACGCTTCAGTATCTCCACATACCTCATCGTTATTCATATCTTCAATGTCTATCAGCTCACTACCTTTACTCCCGTTGGTAGCTTCGCTGGGTTTGGCTATAGGCTTTTTGGCAGTCCGGGGAGCTGAGGTTGCTTTGGTCACTTTTCCTTTCGGGGGCATTTCTGGTTAACATGTAAAAGCTGCTCTATTGAACGGTTCTAGCGTAGAGTACTATACTATTCAACTTGATGCTAAATTCATATTGACAAATTGTATTGTTAGGCGACGCGTCAGCCCTAACCTCAACCACACGTCAATATTTTTTTCATGATTTCGATTGAAATATAAAATCTCATTGTTACATATATAAATCATGACATCGGTTGAAAATTTAGCTGAAGAATGGGCGGCCAATTCCAATGAAGCACTCACTCTATCATTTGTTTCTACAGATCAAACAGAGCCTGAGAGTGAACCTTTCCATCCTGTTTTCACATATCCCATCTATGGCGATGTAGAAACCATCTACGGATTCAAGGACCTGCAAATCGACGTAAGTTAGCTGGTACAACTTCAAGTCACGAACTAACTTTTCGAGGGCATTATAGTTAAAATTCGACTCAACGAGTCTGCTACCACTGCTCACGTCGAAATGGTCACAAAAGTTGATTGAAGAAGCTGAAGACCCTAAAACTACACTTCTTGAATATCTTCCTGAAAGTATGATAACTTGAGATGGCTGGATTTCAGGTACTAACTGTCTAGACACTCCAACGTCTGAGGCTGACTGGGAGAATCAACGGAAGGAGCCGTTTGAAGTGCCTGGAGCCCTAGTAGACACATTCACTGATAAAACTGGCGATAACTACAATGTGTATAAGGTATGAATGAATCCTCCTCAGCCAACATACTTAGGCTAATGAAGATATAGACCACTTTTGCTGATCCTAAGAGCAAAGAATTGCACGAAAGAATGCAGCTGTTCATTCTCCTGTTCATTGAAGCTGGGTCATATATTGATGACGAAGACGACCACTGGGAACTGTTTTTATTGTATGTCGATTGGATCAATTGCTATTGTCATTGAGCTAACGACTCGTCTTTTAGATACAAAAAGAGCAAGACAGGCAGTCTTCACTTTGCAGGCTTCTGTACAGTTTACCAGTATTTCTGGTATAAAAATCATGAGCTCCATGAGAGCGGTTCATCGCTCAAGCCAAATTTGAGAAAGCGTATTTCCCAGTTTGTGATATTACCAAACTTCCAGCACCGAGGAGTAGGTGGAAAGTTTTACGATACATTGATTTCACTGTTCCTGGCTGATTCCGCAGTGCGAGAGATCTCCGTAGAAGATCCAAGTGAAGCGTTTGATGACTTGCGGGACCGCTGCGATTTGACCAGACTCGCACGAAACAGGACATGGCAGAAGTTCTCGAACTTTGAGTTTGACGAAGAGCTCATCAACACCGTACGAGAAGAAAACAAAATGACTCCTCGTCAATTCGCTCGGTGTTTGGAAATGGCTTTGTTACCGGAGATATTGGCCCCAGGACAGGCTAAAGATCTTGTGAAGCGATATAGGCTTTTGGTAAAGCGGAGGATTTACCTCAGAAATCGAGAGCCATTAGACGAGATGACTAGCGAAGAAAAAAAGTCGAAACTACAGGAAACATACGAAACTCTAATAACAGACTATAAAAGGATTATTGAGAAGGTTGATTTGACGAGTAAACGACTCGGAGAAGAACAAGCTGAAGGTTCAGCAAAGAAACAGAAGGTTTAGCGCTTACATTCCACTTCTAATAAAGGAAAGGAGTCGCCACCAGTTTTAAGCTTATAGGCAGTGTTTGAAGTCAGATTATGTAACTCAGCAGGCAGTTTTCTATAGAGTTTGTTTCTTATCCCAATAACACCTCTGTTGATTCCAATAGCACCTCCATGGCCTTTATATAAACTATCACGATGCCTATTGAGCTCCCTGCTGACGGGCCTAGCGAAGGCTTTCAACCTCTGCAGCGGTCATCGTTTCGAGACACACTTGCGCGCATTCAAAACAGTGCAAGATGGAATCAACTGAGAGAGTATACGCTGGAGACGGTGCACAGGACATATCATAAAGGATATGAGGTGTATAGGACTAAGAGCCCTGTTGTGCGCGTGCTGATTTGGGTTGCGGGAGTGGTGGGGGTAGTTCTGGGGATACTGTTTCTGATATTCCACCAGAAGCTGTTTGATATGCTGCTCTGGTTTGCAGACTCTTGGAGGGACATGAAGGCTGGGCCGTTGATAATGTTTGCCTTGATTACTGTTATTTCGTTTCCGCCAATGATTGGGTACTCAGCGCTGGCTTCGCTCTGCGGAATGATGTATGGGATGAAAGGATGGTTTTACCTGGTTCCTTTCACGGTGTTTGGGTCGCTGGTGTCGTTTTTAGGGTGTCGATATCTGTTTCACGACTATGCGATGCGGTTGGTGAGGTCTAATCAGAAGTTTGCAGCGTTAACACAGACGATTGAGCGGGATGGGTTTAGGGTGTTGTGGATGATCAGGCTCTGTCCGTTACCATATTCGCTGTCGAATGGAGCGCTTGCGACGATTCCAGGCATATCTGCGGTTAATTTTGTTTTGGCGACGGTAGTTACTTCGCCAAAGCTTTTGATGCACACGTTTATAGGCGACCGGATTGCAAAGTTTGGTACAGAGAAGGATTTTATGTCTAGGCTGATTGATATTTTGTCTGTGACTTTAGCGGTGACGGTTGGGAGTTATACTGCGTATACGATATATTCAAAAACTATGGAGCGAGCGCAACTGATGGAGTATACGCAGGTAGATATGGATGGAGAGGATCAGTGGAATATAGATGATGATGATGGAGAGGTAGCTGATTTTCACGAGAGATATAGTGGTGGCGATGGAGGGAGTCGAGACTATGATAATGCTTGGAAATAAGTCTGTATGAATTTAAGATTTAGGATTTGAACAATTGATTTTATTTTTAAAATATATTTTTTTTATTTTTTTATTTGTTTTTTATTTGTTTTATTTTATATATATATATATTATTTTATTTATTATTTTATTTATTATTTTATTTATTATTTTATTTATTATTTTATTTATTATTATATATATATTATTTATTATTTTATATTTTTTATATTTTTTATTTATTATTTTATATATTTTATTCATCATTTTATTCATTATTTTATTGTTCATCATTTTCTATAAACTTTTCATTCATTTTTCAAGTTCGTTATCCAAAATTAAAGTTTAGTCCCCTATTGTTAGATGTAGATTGTACTAAAGGGATAATCGGTTGAGTATATTAAAACAGGAAGACTGAATTAAGACCAAAATATCTACGGGACACTGGTTTTCCTGATAAAGCATGCCAGCCGTTATACATTTACTAACTTAACATCGCGTGCATTGCCATTTTTTTTGGTTTCCACTGACTCCAAAGTATGCCATGAACTCGCCAATGGCTATAATCGTCAATGGCTTCTCAATGACTGATGCAGTTCCCAAACGGCAGGACGTTCTCAAGTATCTGGGTCCAATAGGGGAAATTGACCAAGAGTGCAAAGACAATCTGGAGTCAACTGAGATTGAAACCGGATATTTGTTTACAAGTGCGGTTGCTTGATGGATACGCTGATTGCAATGCAATCGTAGGCCATGTGAAGTCATATCCAAAAACTCTATAACGGCCTGTCAGAACAATATTGGTACAAGCAAAACACAAATTAAACATGGAAGAAGGCCAGAAGGAATACGCCAACAAACGCCAACAAACGGTGAAAGCATACTGAAAACGCCAACAAACGAAAACATACTGAAGCAAGAAAACGCCAAACGAAACACAAATTAAACAAGAAAATCTTAAAGAAGCAGCCAAAAATCCAAATAGTGCAAAAAATTCAGGAACCGCAATGCGACCCTTATAAGCATTAACAAAACGCGAGACATAAATTAGCGCGCAAATTTTAAGGATATTTTGTTAACGGATTAGAATTTTTCCGTTATGGCAAACAAGGCGCAAAAATTCGTATTTCAGGCCATAATATTGACGGCCAGGCCACTCCAATTATTTTACAATTCCGAGCCAAATGGCCGTCAATTGACACTTTCGCTGCCCTTTGGCAGTAGCTAGAATGTCCTGGAGTCTTGAAGGATTTGGTCCTCCAGCACCGCCCAGGGAAAATATGTCTGTATTATGACGTACCAAGAATTAAGTTGGACTTCCCCATATATTGGACTGCTGGCGATAGTCTCAAAGTGCTGAAGAGCACTTGTCCAAAGCTCTGGCGGGACGATGGCACCAGCTACGACGGTTTTGAAGAATAACACGGAAGCATTTGGTACCGGAATAAATGAGCACAGCTAATTTTAAAGTTGTATAGGCCGTAGAATCATCGTCTGCAAAAAATATTAACCATAAAATAATGGATTAAAAAAAAAAAGTATAAAAGGACAGTAATTTCCCCGTTTCAATCAACTCTTCATCTTCTTCATCTTCAACTTATCTCATTCTTCATTATGTCTGATCTCAAAACTCACTTCACTGCCCTTGGTCCTCTTCCCACCCCAGCTCCTAAATCCATCCCCAATGTCCTGGACCTCTTCTCCCTGAAGGGCAAGGTCGCCTCCATCACTGGCTCTTCCACTGGAATTGGTTACGCTGTCGCCGAAGCCTTTGCTCAAGCTGGAGCCGACGTCGCCATCTGGTACAACTCCCACAACGCTGACGATAAGGCCAAAGCTCTCGCCGAAAAATACGGCGTCAAGGCGAAAGCCTATAAGGTCGCCGTCACTGACGGTGCCGCCGTCGAAGCCGCCATCAAAGATCAAATCGAATACTTTGGCAAGATTGACATCTTCGTCGCCAACGCCGGTGTCCCTTGGACTGCCGGTCCCCTAATTGACACTCAAGACGATTCCGAATGGAAAAAGGTCATTGATCTCGACTTTACCGGTGTCTACTACTGTGCCAAATATGTGGGAAGACACTTCAAGGAACGTGGATCTGGATCTTTCATCTCGACCGCCTCAATGTCCGGACACATTGTCAATTTCCCTCAGATGCAAGCCGCCTACAACGCGGCTAAGGCCGGTGTCAGACACTTTTGTGCTTCCCTCGCTGTTGAATGGGCTGGCTTTGCTCGTGTAAACTCTGTTTCGCCTGGGTACATTGCAACTGAAATTTCCAACTTTGTTCCTAACGAGACCAAGGCCAAATGGTGGCAGTTCACCCCCATGGGCCGTGAAGGTGAGGTCCAAGAATTGGTTGGTGCATATCTCTATTTGGCCTCCGACGCTTCTACCTACACTACCGGTGCTGACCTTCGTGTAGATGGAGGATACACCTGCCCATAAACGTAACTCTAATGTATTTATTATGACTGGAAAATAAACTACGAACTTTTGACAGGATGACCTCACATTCTACTTTCGTGTAGATGTAGATTCAGATGGCCCTCACGCGAACAAAAGTTAATTAAAGTTTGACAGGAAATTCAAGTCAAATGATGACATATGAAATTACCTGTCACGTGGGATTACATGGGATGAATGTGTAATGATCACGTGGATTTGATTTTAAGGAATACAATGAATGACTTGAGGAACATCACATGACATCAACATTACATTTAACATCACATGACTTTCATTGCATAATACACGTCACATGATTTGTTTATTACTTTGACACCCTAAAATTTTTATACTCCCAAGATGTACAAAGATCAGAGTAGGGAATCTTTACCACTACACACTATTTCTACAAAGACAAATGGCTACTCGATCAGGTCTGAAACGCAAGCAGGAAAAGGAGGATGCTGAACGAGCAGGTCAGCAGGAAGCGGGTCGCACAGAACAGAGAGAATCAGGTCGCACAAAACAGAAAGAATCAGGTCGCACAGAACAGAAAGAAGATACAGAAAAGACTACTGTTGTAGATATTTCTTCTTCAGAAGATGAAGCTCCTGAAGAAGAAGGATTCAGCAATTCAAAACAACAAGCAACAGAGAAGCTGAAGAGAATTGAAAAGGCCGTGGGTGTTCAAAACGCAAAGGTCAAGGCTCAAAGAAGAAAGCGAAATGAAATCTTGACTGAACAGGCTGTGACTAGCAGTAAACGAGCATCAAATAGTGAAGTCGTCGACATATCTGAAGAACCAGAAGATGAAGAAGATGACGATTTGCTTCCAGAAACCGTTTTGACGACGTTCAAATCAGGTCAACAAAATAAGAGAATCAAGCTCGATGAAGAAGCTCAACAGCCTACAAAATCCAGTCGTCAAAAGGCGTTAGAAGCGCTAGACAAACAAAAGAATCGCAAAGGCGAGTTCAAGAAAGGCCCAGTTACAGTCAACGTTTTATCGAGGAAATCACGGTCCAAAGCAGTTCTACCTCCTGCTGCAGATAATGGCAATACCCAAACCAAGCTGAAAGATCAATGGCTCAATAGAGGCACTATTGATCGTAGATCCAAAGTTACTCAGCCAATTCGTCGTCGTTAGTATTGCAAGTTGAGACTGTTTTGAACTGATATACTCTCTCACCTGTCAAATAGGCCTAATAAGGTTTTCCCACGTGATAAATTTGCTGCATGTCCGAATACGGGCTTAATTTCTCCAGCTTTTTCTGGCCATACAATTACGAGAATAATATAAAACCAATTCAAGAAATATAATTTGTTCAATACTCTCCACACAAAAGAATCACGATATTTTCCATCGTGAGCTCAGTCTGGTCCATCTTTCTTCCTGGTCAAACTCTGCTTTCTTCCTGATCCATCTCTTCTTCCTCCCCATTCTTCTCCATCTCTCATTCTTCTCTCTGCTTTCAGCCTGCGCTCATTGTGTATAATTATGAGATGCCAGGTCTTATACTCAAAACTTCTCAAGAGACTACTAAACTGATTGCCCACTATGCCAGATTCTCTCCGACACCTCTTTCTCTGGCCAAAATGGCCCAGTTTGGTCGCACAAACAACACTGCCAACATCTTCAGAGCATCCCAGTTCATGACGGACGAATTGCCCGTTCGAATCGCCCAAAAGGTCCATGAACTCGAAGATCTACCTCCCAAACTCGCCCACAACCCCAGTATTCTTCGAGTCCGAAGCTGGTACGTTGAGTCCTTCGAGGATATCATCCGCATGTCTGAGTACTGCAAACGGACCATCCCGCCAGACGTAAAGGCAGAGCTCTTGCAGTACTCAACTTCTTCCGACTCTTCTGAAAAACAGTCTGCGGCGCTGCCAGCGTCGAATCTGTCGTTCCTGACCTCCTGGAAGCACCGAATCCTCAATGGCTTCACGTCGCCCTTCACCAAGCTAGACGGGGACAAACGATGGTCGCCTGGAGTGTACAACTACCTGGACCAATTCTCCAAATGCCTGAACCAAATTCGCACTCGCCATGATGCGGTGGTGACCACCGTTGCTCAAGGAATCAAGGACTATTCTAGCGACTCGCACAACGGCGAGCTGTCTATTCGCGAGCTCCAGTCGTTTCTCGACCGCTTTTTCATGTCTCGCATAGGCATCAGAGTTCTCATCGGGCAGCAGTTGGCATTAATGAAAGGTCAGCAGGAGCAGGATTATGTTGGTATTATCTGCACTAACACTAATATCAATAATACAATTAGACACGCCGTCAAGCTGGCACAGGAAATTTGCGAGGACTGGTATGGCCTTTATGAAGCCCCGAAGGTCATCATCAACTGTGACCCGAGCCTAACTTTCATGTACATTCCAGCCCACCTGTCCCATATGATCTTTGAGATTGTGAAAAACTCGCTGAGAGCTGTTGTCGAGAAGTATGGTACTGAGATTCCTCCCGAACAGTATCCTCCGGTCACCATAGTAGTAGGAGATGGCTCCGAAGACTTCACAATCAGGATCAGTGATAAAGGTGGAGGTATTCCTCGGTCAGTGCAGAACCGTGTATGGCTTTATAATTATACTACTGTTAAAGATACTCCAGACATTAGTCCAGAGTTCTCTGAGCCCATGTTGAATGCTCCAATGGCTGGCTTTGGCTATGGGTTGCCCATAACGCGTCTATATGCTCGATACTTTGGAGGAGATGTTCAGTTGCAAAGTATTGAAGGATATGGCACAGATGTTTATATGCACCTTCATAAACTTAGTACTCGCGAGTTGATTTACTAGTTAAAACAGGTCAATTAGACGTAGAAGGGACTCTAGAGCTGGAGGAGTGTTGAGTAGGGCTTGATGCTTTTATCAGTTGCTTTAGCAGGCGTTCTTTAGTTTTTGCAATGGATGTTTTTGAAGCCAAAGAGCTGAAGAACAAATAATCGGTATTGTGAAGTGAATTAGCAGTGCTATTCAGTCGTTCTAGCGTTTCATAATCAGGGAGAGTCATTGAGATGTTGGTGGTGGTGGTGGTGGTCTGGTGGTGGTCTGGTGTTCTGTTGGTGTTCTGTTGGTGTTCAGGCGTTCTGCTGATTTTCTGCTGGTGTTCTGGCGTTCTGCTGATGTTCTTATGTTCTGGCGCTGATGTTCTTATGATGTTCTCCGTTCTGGCGGTGTTCTGTGTATTATGTTCTCATGTTCTGTTCTGAATATTCCCAGCTGTAACTGGATTATGGTTTAAAAATATATCCAATCAAATGCACCCAAAAAAAAGTATGAAAAAATAATCTTTAGAAAAAAATCCCACCTCTACCAACTCTCATAGTCCTTCGCTCGCATACATCACCCGTCTCATAGACAATCTCACGCATATTCATAAACATGATCTCCATCAAAAGCTCTCTTCGTCGAGCCAACATCTTCTGCTCATCTACACGCTTCTTCTCGACTTCCAGATACTCACGATATTTGGTCCCCTCTGACGAGGTTCAAGCTGCTGCCGTCAAAAATCAATCTCCAAATCGTAGTGAAACCTGGGCCAAATCACAGAAACCCAGATCTGAAGCTTTGGAGGGTGTTCGAACTTTACAAAGAAACCTCGAGCAGCAGCCCCAGCCATATGCCGCCATTAACTTGATTGCCCAAGTTCCCGTCATTTATCTTCACGAAACCACCGCAGTTTGCGACGGTGGCAGAGGTGTTCAAGGCCACCCCAAGATTTTCATCAATCTCGACAAGCCCGGTTCACACGCTTGCCAATACTGTAAGTTGTTCAGTCCGCGCTTGTATCTTCTACTAACTTATTTCTTAGGTGGTACTCGTTATGCTCATGAACATCATAAAGCTGCCATTGAAGCTGGGGAAGCTTCAGCATAATGTCTTTAAAAAACATATCATTTGTCCAAGTAATTTTATGGTATAAGCCATTTTTTCTTAATCTTGCTGGAGCTTAATTGTATCCGAGGTTGTGGGCTAGCACAGGCCTAGCACAGGCTGTGGCACAGGCTGTTGTAGCGAGCAACAGTCAGTCCAGAAGTAAGCAGCAGTATCAGTAAGCATCAGTAAGCAGCAGTATCAGTAAACAGCAGTAAACAGCAGTAAACAGCAGTAAACAGCAGTAAACAGCAGTAAACAGCAGTAAACCAGAAGCATCAGTAAACAGCGGTAAACCAGAAATAGCAATAAGCAGCGGTAAACCAAAGGTATCGCCAGAAGCATCGTAAACAACAGTAAACCAGAAGCATCGTAAACTAGAATCTCCAGAAGCGCTAGAATCACTAGAATCTCCAATATCTCCAATATCTCCAAAATCACTAACGTAGTACAAACTAACCAAGCCAATCCCTTCTAAATCCTGTGTCGCCCATAACTAGAAAGATCAGCAGCCATAGGACTTGGGCATCTACTTGTACCAACTTAGCGAATACGCTTCTTCCAAACGCTCCCTCACCATCCCTCACCATCCCTCACCATCAAACTCGGTCTCGCCCTCGCTACAGAAAAAAATGTGTGCACAACACTGTTTGTAGCCAGGAAAAGAAGGTTTCACTAAGAATTCCATTATTGCAACTGAGCAAAACAAAAAAGCATATCAGTTAAATTTCCCTCCTTTTTGTTTCATTCATTTTTCCTCACCTTAAAAGTTTTCGAATAATGCACCAAACATCGGTTCATGGCGATAAAAGTGAATCCACAGTCACAACAGAACATTCAAGCACAACTACTACCGTCTCTTCTGAAGAGGATCATCCTCAAAAGAGCTACTACATTGCTCTGACCGAGATTGACGATGATATCACGACTCCAGATGTATGTTTCTTTTGGCCCACAAACCGCTTTGAACCTGCTTGTCCATTGCTAACTAACCCCCACAGATTGAACTGCTGGTCAGAAAACTCTGCGACATCATTGGATTGAAAAGAGAACCCAACTTCCCCCAGTGTATATTCATCCAGTTCCATACATTCCTAGATGCTGAGCGTTTTGGTCTTAAGCACGAAACCATCCTGCTCAACTCATTCTGTACTGCCAAAGTCCACAGAAACCCCTATACAGCCCTTCCTCCGGGCACCGAAGCCATCGTCCTCGACGGCTCCTCTGACATTGGCCACAATCCAACCACCCTCCTGCTCCTGCGAAACATAGCTGCCAACATTTCAGAATCAAAACTCTTCACGTTCTTAGAAACTCTACAGGTAGAGCCCACACGTATTTTCCTCATTCGCAAAAAAGATGCCTTTGGCTTCCCAGCAGGCCTTGCCTTTGCAGAGTTCAGAACCCTGGGCCATTCTGGACATGCAATGCGCAAACTCAATAGCATATCCAAAGAACCCTCTGAGGAATCCCGACTCTTCCAAGGCATTCGCGTCTCCTATGTCTCCATGGGCGCTTTTGAAATTGCGTCCTATCCCTACTCCTACACTTTCAAGTCTCCCGGCGGCGTCGTCCTACAGTACTCGAATCCTGACTACCGCATCTCTGAATACCCCACCCCTCCCTCCTCCGACGGTTCTGATACTTCTGCAGCCAATGTAACACCCGACCCTCAAACGAAACAGCCTTCAACCATAATCCTAAACCCTTTGCTCACACCTAACCCTAGCGGAACTGTCAAAAAGCGCAAATATCAATCGAATTTACCAACGGCGGTGCGGCAGAAGTTCAGGAAGTGGAAGCAGTCGTATTTAGACGATAAGGATGAAGCTAGTGAGCAGAATGGTTCTATGATTCCGGTGGGCCCCAATTTGGACGTTCTTTTTACAAAGTCTTATGCTGATCGAGACAGACTTAATTGCTATCTTTGTTTTCGGCACTTTGAGACCCCAGAAAAGCTCAACAACCATGAACGGCTTTCTACACTTCACCAGAAAAATTTAGCTGATGTCAAGTTGATTGAGCGGGCTGAGAAGATACATGCTGGGCTAACTACTGGTTCTTCTTCCAGTGCAGACAACAGACTTGCAAGTAGTTCAGCAAGCGGGAGCTCAGATAGTGTTAATAGTGGAGTGGTCAGTGTTAATAGTGGGGTGGCCAGCGTTCATAGTAATGGGGTGGTCAATGGTTCCAATGGTTTCAATCATGGAACACCGAAGGGAGCATCAAAAGGAACAGCTCATGGAACAGCTCATGGAACATCAAAAGGAACAACTCATGGAACTAATGAAACAGCTCATGGAGCACCTAATGGAACAGCTCACTGTCTGCCTAATGGAATATCAAAAGGAACTACAAACGTAACAGCTTCTGCAACCTCTAGTGGCATTGCAGATAGCGTTGCAAATACTGTTGCAGATACTGTTGCAAATACTGTTGCAAATACTGTTGCAAATACTGTTGCAACTACTGTTGCAACTACTGTTGTAAATACCGTTGCAAATGGCGTTGCAGCAGTACCTTCAGCTAGCGTTACCAGTTTATCAAGCAGCGTTCCTAATGAAAGCATCCCTAACTAAAAGAGATAATCAACATCTCTATAATATACCATTTAATGATAACATGAACCAACTACTTTTAAGAAATTGATTGGTATATGCAAAAATATGTGAATTCAATAAAAAAAAAATGCAAATTTGTTTCTTTATATGCTCTCTGTTGACATTAAAGATCATTAAAATTTGACAGTACTGGCAGATCTTGATACTCGAGCCATCACTTGCTTAATCCAGTCTTCTTCTGCTTTGTTCTTTTCACTCTTCTTCTTGCTAGACTTCTTAACGTTTTTACTGACTTTAGCTGCTTTTTTGGACTTTTCAGAGCTCTTGTCCTTCTTCTTGGACTTTTTGACTTTGGTTTTCTTCTCCATATCCTCCTTCACAGAACCCTCTAAAATTCCACCATAGATAAATCGCCTGTAAAGCGGTGATACACTCTTGCTTATTCCGCTAACTCGAATCTCCTTCTGAACAAATGAGACTCCCTCTTTACTAGATCCTCCCACCTCTAATCCCTTAAGTTGGCCGTCAAACACTCTCTCCCACCAAGCTTCGTGCTGATCTGCATTATGGCCAAGTCCCTTCTGGTCCTTCTTGTGTTTCACTAAAATCGGCTTCTTTAGTCCTCCATGCCTCAGAGCTTCTCCCTCTGTCCACCCATAATTCATCAAGTATAAAGCACCGTTCATTGTGTCTGCTATATGTATGTCGGCTGTTTGAAGAGACGAGAAAATTTCTTGGGAGTTTTTTTTTTCTTTCCCACCACCTAACCCTCCGCGTAAGTCCGAAACGAGATATTTGTGATTTAGGGTCCGGATTGGGAAAAGGAAAATGTAGCTGCTAAGAGGACTTGTAATGCTTTAACGGTTCGAATCTATATTGACTCGTTGAGATACCGAGGCCTGAGATCCAATTCGTTATGTTGTTATGGATATGACTTATTGAATGACACTCAAGCTGGAGCTACGGTTGTCCTGTGTCCCTCGACCACTATCACCATTTTCTCAAAAATATATTTTGTGTTTACGCCCATTTTTATCTTGATCTCTTGTTTTTCCCTTGTTTTTCTTGCTGACACAGAAAGGTTTCTTCAGCTCAACCTTTGCAACACTTTTTTTTGGATCTTAATACAGAATAACATTGAACTGTTACGCGTTACTCTGGAGATATTTTTGAGATTATTGCTTTTGTATTGCATCAATGGATTGCAACAATAATTTTGGTGAGAGAAGAGAAGATTCATCTAAACAAATGAAACCATCTACTACTTCCCACAGAAGGAAGGGAAAAAAATCTGGTAAAAAAAAGGTTTGTATTATTTGCAACTCACTTGGGTTCTAATCTAACTTGTGATTTAGAGAAACCATACAGTTGATTCAAAGCCTGCTACCTCTACAGCAAAATCGCCTGCTTCCGCTTTAAAAAAGTTTGGTAGAGATAAAGATTCGGTAGACTATGATCTCATGTTTTATAGTTCAAAAATTGAGCCCAGTGGAGGCGACAAATCTGGCTCAGCTATTAGCACTGGAGAAATGAACGCAATGCAAATTGTCATGAACGAGCTCAAATCTAAATATCGCTTTGCTAATACCTCCCCGAGCCCCAACTCTATCGATCTGGCGTCCGAAAGTGATAGATCTACTCCTTGCACGCTTGAACAGGTTTCTTGCAAAACATTCCATTACGATTTACATTCGAATAGCTTGAACAGGAATTACTATGCTGTTCTCAAGTCAAAAGCTCCAGCACACTCAGCTGGAATTACTGAGTCGCCTATTGTTGTGAAAGAGCATACAACGGAATACGATTTTGTAGAAGTCGATTTTAAAGATCAATATGCTACGCAAGACTATGCTGGATGTTCTTATAAATCCTCGCACATGAAAAATAGTCATCTTGTTTACAACAGTTTGAGAGAATCTAAAACTCCAACTCAACCACTGGACATTCCTGGTAAAGAGCAAAATAAAAATGTAAGTCTCGAATTTAGCGATATGGCTCCAGGCGCTACCTTTTTGCCATTAATTGAAACTCCCCGTTATTTTGACTCAATAAAAAACGAACCAGAAGAACTCATGGAGCCATTTTCGCAAGAAGAACTTGATATTTTGAGTAAATCGGTCCCTGGAGCGAAAGACAGTACTTTCGAAGATGATTTATGGGACTTACCTTATCATGAATTCAAGCAATCATGTAGGGAGAAAGCTCCTACTCTAGAAAAAACTAGGCGTATATTGACCGACACATCTGTGAATATTGGTAATGTAACCAAGGAAATGGTAAAACCAAAGGATTTATCAGAAAGGACGAAAGACACGGCAAGCAGTAAGTTTGAGAAAACATTTCTAGATAGTTTGAATATCGACCCTGCTAGTGATCAACTGACAGGCAGTAGAAATGGAACGTTCAACAAATCAGTTTCATCAGTTAAACCTCTGGAAAATAGCTATTGCAGTGACTTGGTTAGTTGTTTCGAACCACCTGCAATTGCAGTGAATGCTGCTTTCGTGTCATATAATGTTGATTCTGCAAGATTCAGAACTGCCAGTCAATTCACTGAAAATCTCGAAGCTGTTGATGTTAAAAGTGCTGATGCTAATAGTCCTGCTGATTATCATCCTATCATTACGAAATATCTTAGCGCTCAGTTTGAAGAAGAATCCGATGAAGAGCTCATCACAACCCCTTTTATTTCAAAGGATAGCCAGTCGCATAATGAAGCTGATTCTGAGATATGCTCGGACAGCTCCGCACCCTTTTCAGACCGAATGGATGATTTTTCACAATCTCCTGACTCTAACGGAGAAACTCATTTAGAAGAAATGAGTTCCGACAAGCCAGAAATTGATAGTAGCAAGCTTCCAGAGCTCAATGAAAATCTAGAGAAAATTTTGACTGTTACCCGACTACCAACTATTGAGTTTGAGGATTTATCTGCGGCAAGCGAAGATGAAGATGTTGGTCAAGAAGTTATTTCACAGACTCTATTTGCAGATTCTGGTTTGGATCAAATCGCTGTTAATAGTGCCAACTCAAATCTTTTATATGAAGTTTCTGATAAACCTGCTACGGTTCGTTTTTCAGAAGGAGTTGAAGTATTCGATCTAGAGATGGAAAAGTCTCCCGAGTATGCACTGACATCTAAAGTTAAAAAGCCTTTCTCAACCAGAATGTTTACAATGAGTCTACGTGAAAAGCCATATTCTCCACCAAAACCCAGTTGGTATATTGCATCTTATGGCCACTCAACTGATACCTCTTTTATCCCTACTGATGACATCGAGGGACTAATGTGCCCTACGACCGGAAGACATACTGCTACTACAGCGGGTGGTTTGCCAGTTTCTAGTATCTATCTGTGTTCTTCTAAAGAGACAGAAACAAAGAGTAGACCTAGCACAGCAGTAAATGTTAAAGCTGCGACGCCAGCAAGCAGTACTGGTAGTAAGAGTAAAGATGAAGATGATGAAATCAGTCTTGGGGTTGGTCTAATTGAACTTGAAATGGTAGCAGCAGGAGAAAGACAAGCTACTGCTAGCTCTTCACCAGAAAATGAAAAGCAAACACCATCTGCTTATGGCTCTGAAGAAGCTGACGGCGAGGCTAAATCTGAAGATGAAAATGAAGATGACGGAAGTCTTTCTTCTGAAGCTGTTAGCTGGAAAGATAAATATACGGCTAAAGTAGAGCATAACTTTGCTGGATGCTTCAACGATGTTGATGACTTTATTCAAGAATTCAACGCAAAAACCGTTTCAATTGTCGAGCATGCGGTTGCGACAGTTGCTGCTGTTTCGGCTTCATCCAGCGAAAGTAAACTCTCTTCCAATGGCAGTTTTTGGACTCAACCCTCGGCGAAAAGAAAGTCTAGGCTCTCTTTACGGTCTTCTGATGGAAAATCTAGACAGCAATATGCTGAAAATTCTGATTATACTGATGAGTCGAGTGTACATGAAGCCACGATAAAGACTGGTGCTCAAGGTGATAAGAAAGTCTCAACTCATGTCGCTGAAACAGGAGTTATTGGAAGACGTTTGAGCATGTTCATTAGGCCATCTACAGCCAAGTCTACGCAAAAATCAGTTAAACAAGTTACACCTTACGAAGAGGCATTTGAAGAACTGGCTCATGATATTGGTACGCTTAAATCCATCAAGTCACATAAGTCAATGGGTGTTGCCGAATATAGTGACGCTGAAATGGACGAAACTGACAAAAAAAGCGGAAAAAAATTCAAAAACATGTTTAATGCGGTAAAGTCTAGAGTCAAGAAGAAGTTCGCTTACGATAAGTAAACTATTTAGCTTAATGAAAATACTTGTAAACTGGAGCATATCACCAATATCTATTGAGATAGTAGAAGATGTTATATATATTAGGCTTTCAGTTGTTGCCTAGGCAACATACTTTGATGAGACAAATATCAATTGGGAAAATTAATAACAAGTTGGTTTCGTGCTACTACTACCCATTCTTTTGTTCTTTATATTTTTTGAACAAACAGCTCCTTACGATATTATTCTATTGGTTCAACTTACAGGATGGTTGATCAGGATGATGATTACTCCAATCTTTCCATTGCTGAGCGTGCCACACACAAAGTATGTTGAAAGAGTTGAGAATAACTCCCATCGCTAACACTACAGTCAGGTATGGAAGGTACGTTTGGCTGCATACGAAGAGATGAAGAAGCAATTCGAAACATCGGCTAGCGAATCTGATTCTTGTTTTAAACCGTTTCTAGATAATCCAGGAATCTATAAGAAGATTGTTACGGATTCAAACGTCGTTGCACAAGAACAGGGCATAGCTTCTCTGGCTAAGATTCTGGAGTTTGGAGGACCCGAAGCTTGTTTGAGGTAAGTTACTATACTTTGAAAGATTGGAGGAATGCTAACTTGTATCAGATTGAGAGGTTCTGTGCTTGGATCGTTGATTGAGAAATCTTTAGGGTCAACAAGAGTAGGAACGAAGCAGAATGCTATCAATGCGATATTGTTTTTTATTGAAATGGACACTCCCGATGCTACGATAGATGAACTTATACCATTTGTTTCGCACCGAATCCCCAAGCTTGTGGCAGGAACTACAACGGCGCTCACAGAGATTTTTAAAGCATACGGTGCCAAAACTGTCCCGCCCAAGTCAGTTGTTAAAATTATTCCAAAGTTATTTGGGCATGCTGATAAAAACGTTAGAAAAGAGGCCACTGATTTGGTGGTGGAGTTGTATAAATGGTTAGGCGATGGGTTCAAAGACGTTATATTTCCAGATTTAAAGCCAGTTCAGCAAAAAGAGCTTGAGCCATTGCTTGAAGAAGCTTTGAAGGAGCCCCCTCAGCAGCAGAGATTTTTAAGAGCCCAAAAACTTGCAATGGATGCTGCAAATGCCGAAGAAGTTGATGAGGACGATGAAGAAGATGCAGGTATCGACTTTGCAGGCGAATCTGAAGTTAAGAGCAAGATGCCAGACCAATTCACTACGAGAATAAATTCAACAAAATGGAAAGATAGGAAAGAAGTGTTGGAAGAGTTCTTACCGATTGTGAATGTTCCCAAGATTAAGCCTGAAGACTTTACCGAGATTCTGCGAATTTTGGCGAAATGTGTCACTAAAGATGCAAATGTCCAAGTTGTAGTTTTAGCAGCAAACTGTATTGAGAGCTTTGCAAAAGGTCTAAGGAAAGACTTTGCTCGCTACGTTCCCATTGTACTTGGTTCACTTCTAGAAAGACTGAAAGAGAAAAAGGCCTCTGTATCTGAAGGTCTAAAAAATGCTTTGCATGCAGCTTATGGTAAATCGGGTGTGAATTTAGGAGAAATTTTAGAAGAAGTTTTGGAGTTTTTAAAGCACAAAACTCCTCAGGTCAAGATTGAGACTGCAAACTTTTTGGCACATTGTTTAACGTCTACGAAAGTTATGCCTAAACAAGGAGAATTCAAAGCTATAATGGACTCGAGTTTAAAGCTACTGGGCGACACACAGGAACCAGTTAGAAATGGAGGTATGCAGATACTAGGTATCTGTATGAAATTAGTTGGAGAGAGAGCAATGAATTCTGTTCTGGACAATGTTGATGATATCAAGAAAGGAAAAATTCAAGAATTTTACAAAAATGCAGAAGTGAGAGCCAAACCCGAGAAACAATCTAATCCACCACCTGTGTCGACTCCAGCAAGGCCGGGAGTGGTAAAAAAGAAGCCTGTATCTTCATTGATTCCGGCTTCCACTCCTGTATCAACTCCAGTGCCAGTTTCTTTGCCATCTTCAGTATCTCCTCCGGCTTTTGATTCACCCTTGGCTGCCAAAAGAAAGGTCAGTGGAAGCCGGCCAAGTTTGGTTGAAAAATTGAAAAGATTTGGATCAAACAGTCCAGCCAGGCCTGCTGAGTCGACTCCAGTTAAACCGGTGTTAGCATCAGCAAGTAAAAGTATGCCTAGTCGCCCAACGCCTGCTTCGCGATTGAGTTTACCACCGTCTGTTATTTCTGGAGTCTCTGCGACACCAGCACTCGACCCTGAATTGCTCGCAGAACTGGAACAATTAAGATTAGAGAAAAGAAAACTAAAAGAGGAAGTGACAATGTTACAAACACAACTTCAAGATGAAAGAACGAGAGCCAATGAAGATATGACCCAATTAGAAAACCAGATTCACGACGAAAGAGCTGAAAAAGCTCGTCTACTTCAAGAGATTAGCAATTTGCAAGCCAAAAACTCTCAACTTTTAGATGAACATACAAAAGATGTATTAAATCTTAAGAGTAAAGATACACAGTTAGTAAGAGCATTATCTGATTTGGAAACTGTGAGAATTCAATTATCAGATCAACAACAAGGACAAGCAAGAGCAATTGGACTGGGATACCGTGGCTCAGCTTCTACTGCAGTCCCAAAGTATCATGAGAACTCACTGGAAGACGAATCTTCTGAATCCCAATATGTCCCATTTCAACACCGCTCACCAAGACCGCAAGCAGCACAACTAGATAACTCAAGGTATAGTTCTAGAGCATCGTTCTACGGGTCAGACAATCTTGTTACTAGATCATTTCTTCCTGAGCCTACAGCATCTAGTGAACTAAGCAGTCAGGTAGGCAATAGAGGAACGAATTGGAAACGTGCTGCAGAAGTAACAGTTCAGTTAAAGGCTAGAATTGACGCTATGAAAGCCCGGCAAAATCAGAGCAGAGGGCTTCCTTCGCATTAGATTGTGAATCAAAAAATGCATAGAGTATAATTGATAAATGCAATGATTTTTCAGATAGCAGGTACATGAAAGATTTACTGCCAATTGACGTTAATTGTATATTTAGGTATCTAATGAATTCATGTTTAACAATAGGAAGGGTGATTCCATTCTTATAGCAAATATCGACAATTACAAAACAGTGAACTGAATTCTATGTAACAGCTAGCAATATTGATACAATAGGAATATGACCATTCTTTGTCAATGTCAGAACACAATCTTCAGGTATTAACGTTGGTAAGAGTTGAGACAGCTTGTTGTTTATTTTTCTTTATCCAGATTCCAGTAGATTGTAATCAATGTTTACAAGTCAATTCCTTGAGATCCAGTTTTCACCTCGAAGAAGGTTTAGTATTTGTTTATGTTTATTGTTTACAAACCCACTTACAAATGGGTATCAATTATTAAATAGTTCATTGTACGCGAAGACAACTGACAAGCTTTGAAAGTGGTTCAACAGTATCAAAACGCAGCGACCTTAAGGAATGAGTAAATCTTATATTGTTTACGTGTTGAAGCTAGTATATTTGTGATTTGGTTTTTTGTATGGCCAGCAGTCCAGGCAACGTAGGGTTAGGCATTAATGAACATAAAAACTCTATAGCAATCGCTTTTTCCCAAGTTTTCATTCATCTCTCTTGCTTCTCCAATGCCTTTGCACAGATAAAATCTATTGCATCTTGAACTCATTAGAATCCTTTGGACATACTCCTACCACGCTCATTCATATATTAGACTTACTAGCACCTTTGCATTTCTATCTCAAATATTGAGAAAGCTCTCGAATCAAGTTTGTTCACCTCGCCGACTTGTCTAAGCACCTTTTGGTTCTACCCTTTATTCTGTTTCTACCTTTTATTCTGGTTCTACCTCTTATTCTGGCTCTTTCTTTCCTTCTAATCGCCTCTTCTCGCTATAGCACCTTCCGTCCTAGACTACGCTCTTAATCCTTCTATCCAACGGCCTCATATCAGTATCTTAATACCTATTGATACTTCGCAGTCAACCATTCAAGACGAGTTCTTCACGGTCCCAAAAGCAGGTATGATCAACATGGAACATGTTCTTCTTTGTTTCTTCACTCTTCATTGAGTATTCGTGGAACACAAAGCAGAGTGGTCAAACTTTTGAATTTTTCATCTCCTCAAACCTTCTTTATAAAGTTCATTTACTAACTGTGGGTGCGCTCCTTATTTTTTATTTATTTATTTTTTCTAGTCTCGCTTCCAAAAGCGAAAAGTCATGAGCAATGAAAATGTACCAACTAAAATCTTCTCTGGAAAACTACGACAATCCAGCGTGAGCGTTGGAGCCGGGCCTAGCAGTATCAAGCACCAGCGGACTGTTCTCGGAACAGTAACAAACATTGCATCTGGATCCATGTCAGCATCGAAATCTAAATTGTCCGCCAACAGTAAACCTTCCATCATCAAAGGTAAATACCCACAAAAACCTCATGACAGGTTAGCAGGCATCAGACATAAGTCCATAAGTTCGACTAGACCTTTAATTCTCACCTCTTCAAAAGCGGCCAATCCAGTTTTCAGTTCCACCAACCCTCTCATTAGTAGCATCTCTAATGCTAAACCCGAGTCTGCCAGTCGTTCAGACGAGGATACTGAAAGTGAAGACACTGAAAACGACGGATTTGGATCTCTAGATACCAGCCCTACCAACAACCTTAACTACAGAACAACAATTGACACTCGCGGAGTCTCTAATCCTTTAGCTGTTGGGCCTAAATGGACACAAAAATTAGTTAAAGAACAGGAGAGACTCCACTCTCTATTTTCTCAAATGCCAGGAGTATTTGACGACGAAGATGAGGACAGCTATGATATCTCGATGGCCGTTGAGTATAACCAAGAGATATTTCAGTACATGAGGCGTTTAGAGTTCAAATATTTACCAGATGCTAATTACATGGCTCTTCAAACCGATATCAATTGGAAAAAAAGAGGAATGTTGGTAGATTGGCTAGTTAGGGTTCACGAATACTGTGGATTGTTGCCGGAAACACTATTTTTATGCATTCACTATGTTGACAGATTTCTTTCCTTGAAGTCAGTTAATCAGGATAAGTTTCAATTAGTTGGAATTGTTGCGTTGCTTGTAGCTTCCAAATTTGAAGAAGTAACTTATCCTACGGTTCAAGAATTTGTTTCCATGGCCCACAATGAGTACACGACAGAAGAAATATTGAGGGCCGAAAGATACATGATCAATTTACTTGATTTCAATTTGGGTTGGCCTGGTCCTATGTCGTTTCTGCGAAGATCCAGTAAAGCTGATGACTACGACAATGATACAAGAACTTTGGCCAAATATTTTCTTGAAATTGCTCTAATTGACGAAAGATTCGTTGGAGCTCCACCTAGCTGGGTTTCAGCTTGTTCTCATTACCTTTCTAGAAAGATTTTAGGAAGGGGCAAGTGGAGTAGTGCTCATACCTACTTTTCAGGATACTGCGAAGAACAGCTACAGTCCGGGGTGGAAGTTCTTGTTGAGTGCTGTAAAAAGGGCGCGAGCCATCATAAAGCAGTTTTTGACAAGTACAGTTCTGAGAGATTCAAGTGGGCAGCTTTACATGTATCTGATTGGATTCTGGAGTTGGCTTGATCGAAGTTTAAGGACCTTTTTTTTGTTTCATTTCATTTACTATTATTTTTATTTATATTTACGAAGTTTGGGGTTTGATTTTTCTAGTTGTTTTTAATAATTTATTTCTCTACAATTTGATACTACAGAGGAGTTTGTTACTCGGAGATTTTCAATTTGATATTAGAAGAGTTTGTTAATCGGAGGTTTTTCAATTTGATACCAGAAGAGTTTGTTATTCAGAGGTTTTGATACCAGAAGAATTTGTTATTCAGATTTTTTGAAGAATTTGTTATTCAGAATCTTTGTTATTCAGACTTTTTGAAGAATTTGTTATTCAGAATCTTTGAAGAATTTGTTATTCAGACTTGAAAAATTCGTTAATCAGAATTTTTGACCAGAATAATATGTTATTTAGAAAAACTCATTATCCTTAAAGACTTATTGTTCTATTATGTCATAGAAATGATATCACAAGTCCAAAATAGTCAGTTTATACAGCGATAGGCCCAGTCACTATCACATTTCGGATGTTGTAAGATTTCAAATATATATAAAGATCCAGTTTTCGCACGCTTTGAAAATAATTCAGCTTCTAGCACTCTACTTAGCGACTACAATGAACTCCCTATGGTGGAAACCTTTACATGATTCTAGCTCAGCGCATTCCACAGATACAGAGTCGACGAATAGTGAATCAGAGGTAAGCAACAAAGGCCGAAAGAGACGGCAGCACCGGTATCCTGCTACGACTTCAGCTATCAAGAACTCAACTGGAACAAAATCAAAGCAAAAGAGAAAGAAGATCAAACTGAACGATGATATGGACCGAGATAATACAATGGCAGCGAAATCCAGCGTTCGCTCATTCCCCTATATGAACGATAAATCTAATACTTCCTCAGCTCTTCTTGAGCTGGTATCTCATTTACATATGACTACTGAGAATCTTTCTAAAGAGGCGCTGAGTCTCTGCACCAATTTTGACAATAGAACAAGCTCATTTATTGAAACACTGTCGGACTTTCTGGGGAAGCAGAGCGATCAGCGAGACCATGATTCTCATGATCGAGATGAAATGATCAATATAGTACAGGAGTTTACTTCCAAATCTAAAGAGGTGATTGAAGGAACCTGCAAGTTGTTTGAGATCGTTGATGGTAAGATTGAGCAGTGTCTTGAGAGTGTAGCTGGAATGAACTCGGAAATGGAGGATATGAAGAAATTGATGGAGTTGGTAGTTGCAAACCAGGAACAAATCAATTTGAGAATTGGTCCTAGAGTCAAGGGCAATCCAGCGTGTTTGTATGAGTATGATGAGAATGACAAGAGTGATACAATGGTGATGGAGGGTAGTTTTAACGAGGTAGAGCCTGTTCAGGGAGCAAGAAGGCTGTTACTTCTTAGTGATGATGTGCTAGATTGAGTCGTCAGTAGGATTTATTGCTTTACAGAATCATTTCAACGAAGCCAAGTGCCATTTCAATGAAATCAAGTGCCATTTCAACGAAATCAAGTGCCAACGATAATCAAGAGCTATTTCAACGAAATAAAGAGCCATTTCAACGATAATCACAAAACCATTTCAGTCAAAATAATTTAGATGATATAATTTGAACATAATTTGAACCAATTGTTATTTCAGTCTTTGAACCAGTTATTATCTCAATTCTTGAACCAATTATTATTCTTGAACCTATTCTTGAACCTATTCTTGAACCAGTTATTTCAGTTTTAACACTGCTGCTAAAGTTTCATATTCTCGGAACCGACTATCCTCAAAGTGTGGAACGTATCAGTCAAACCTGTTTCAAACGTCCCGACACTCCAACAACCCGGGCACAGTGAAGTTTCAACTGACAGAGTCAACAGCTTCCGCCAACTGATTCCTCCAATCCACCGTTCTCTTTTTCACGTATCCCTGGTCCCGCCTAACCAGCCAGCCAAAACCAACCTTCTACGCTCCGGATCCCGTCTTACCCGTATCCCACATCGTACCCCACGTCTTACCCGTACTCCGGAACACCTGATGCACCCGACATGCTTTGTTCCTGCTTATCACAGCAGCTTTTTGCATTTCGCTGCACGGAAAACGGGTCACCACTGTACGGAAATATATCACGTGATTGTACACGGTGTCGGTGATCTTTTAAAACCTTGCCCAGATGTGTCTTTCACTAGTATCTATTTTAGGTGGTGGTATGCTCAAGTGCATAGGAATTCTATGCTCGCCATGTCCTATGCAATATATTTTTTGTTTTTTGTAGTTGCTTCTTCCTTCTTACTCTCTTACACATTGTCTGCTACTTTTTTTTTTTCACCGCCTATTCGTAGGTACCTGCCATTAATTACCATCATCATCATCATCATCATCATCATCGTCATCATCATCATCACCATCCTTTTACTTTATTTTTCACTTGATTGATACTGCCGTTTTTTTTTCTTTTTTTTTTTTTTTTTTTTTTTTTTTTTTTTTTTTTTTTTTTTTTTTTTTTTTTTTTTTTTTTTTTTTTTTTTTTTTTTTTTTTTTTTTTTTTTTGGACCTTTGTGATCTTTGTTTGATTCTGTTTACTTCTCGAAACTATCTTGTAAGTTCGCTTTCATCTGCTAACGGTTCGTCTCTTTTGTCGACGTTTCTTCGTTCTAACCTTCATTCTTAGTTGCAATGTCACCGAAATTCAATAAAACTAGCAGCGGCAGTAACAACGGTAGCAGAGAGTCGTCAATTCCGTCCATGCTACAGCGAACTTCAAGCATTTTGTCAAGTAAATCGAATAACTCTTCGAATGGTTCAGTAAATAGAGGCTCCATCAGATCGTCGGTCTACTCTATCGATGAGTCCTCGCCCAGTCTAGGAAAATCACAAAATAGCATTCTCACAGACTTCTCTCTGGATCGACCTCCTGACGACAAAGTAATTGAACAGCAGTTTGTTGAATTGATCAATAAAAGAGATTTCAGAAGCTTGCCGGACCATGTCATTGAAAAAATGCTGCAATACGATGTCTCGAAAAAGTGGATTTTGATTCACCAAGATGCTCTTACCGAACAAAATAACCAATTGAAACGGAAAAAAGAGAAGAGCAATACTTCACCAGAATGGTACGTTAGAAAAATCATGGACAATTCAATCTCGCAGAGGCAGCTCGGTAATCTCTGGGTATCTTTGCGAACAGAACCTATTCACTGGGTTTTGAGCTTCATTGACAATCAAGGTCTGGTAGCCCTTCTCACTGTTTTGGGCCAAATTAATAGAAAAGCTGAAGGTGCATTGGATAGAGAATATGATATTGTGAAATGCATCAAAGCTCTGGTGAATATGAAAGATGGAGCTGACCACGCTTTGCAAGTACAAAAAACTGTGCCTACTATTCTTCATTGTATGTTTTCTCAGAGATTAGCCACCAGAAAACTATCTACTGAGGTTTTGGTGTTTTTGGCCCATTGGCAATCGCCTGTAGGTCAAAAACAGGTTGTTGATGCTTTTGATAACTTGAAAATAGTATCAGGTGAATTCAACAAATTCGAGTCATGGCTTCGAGTGGTGGAACAGACTCTGGAGGGAAGAGGGAAACTGGGCTCTATGGTGGGAGCCAGTGAAGAAATCAAAACTGGAGGTCCTGGAGTCGAAAGTTTGCTAATGGACTACGCACTTTTCACAGTGTTTTTGGTAAATGCCATTGTTTCTGAAGCTCCGGATCTTCGAGTTAGAATTCATATTAGATCCCAGTTCAAAGCATGCAATTTGTCTCGAATCGCTGCCAAAATGCAGCAACTTGGTTATGATCCTCTAATGGAGCAAATTCAAAAGTATGATGAAGCTGCTGCTGTAGACTATGAAGATTTAATCAGTGCTGAACGAGAGGAAGATATCAAAAATATGGATGATCCAAACGAGATTGTACAAGAAATTTGGTCTCGAGTAAAAGAAACAGCTGCAGAGGGATACTTCTTATCAACATTGCAGCATTTCATGTTGGTAAGGGAAGATCCAACGACTGAAGGTGCTCGAATGTTTCAATTAGTGGATGCTTTACTTTCGCATGTTGTCATGAACAAGATCAATCCTGACACAGATCTCTCCAATGCATATAGCTTTTCCGTCCAGTCGGTATTGGATAGACTTCAGACTGATGAGCAAGCCAAGCGTGCTCTAATGGAAGCCAAGGAAACTTTGAAAGTAGCAGAAGCTGCTAAAGTTGAAAGAGATCATATGCAGCATTTGCTCAACTTGGGAGCAGACGGAATGGTTGGCAGGTTACAGAAAGAGCTTGACGAAACTAAGCATATGCTCAAGCTACAGCGAAGGATGAATGAAAATCTCCAACAAGATTTGGCAGAATTGAAGCAAAATCATTACACGGAACTGCAAAACCAGGAATTGGAAATTCGAGAGTTGTATATGATGCTGAAAGAAAATCGACGAAATGGAAGCGATCCGTTCAGCGCTGGAACAAACACTGGAGTTTTGGACCGTGAAAAGCTTGCCAGTAAGCTTGAAGCCCAGCTTGAAAGACAAAAGAAAGAATACCAGAGTGTGGGGGGTAATATGGAACCTTCACCTCGTCTAAGGAAGCTTCGTGATAAAATGGAAAGTTTACAAGCGCAAGCTCGTGAACTGGAAATGTCTGATTTCAGCATTCCAGAAGAAACAGTCGATTCTACTAATTCATCTACCAAAAAAGAATTATCTGCAGATGCTAGATCAACTCTTTTCGAGGAGAGGGATATTCGTCTTAAAAGGCTTAAGGAATTACAAGAAGAGTCTAACTTGGTGGCTAAATCTTTGCAACAAGATGACAAGAACCAATCTGAACAAAAATTCATTCCATTTTCTGGTACTAATCCTTCTCAAGCTATTATTCTGGATCAACGAAATAACAACAAGCTACTTCCATATCTTGGTGAATTGACCTCGAAAGTCAAGAGATCTTCTTCAGCAGCAATCAATCAACCATCACAGAAATCTCAACAATCTTCTAGAAGGGTTGTTAGTGAATCAGTGATCCCGTCTTCTTCTACAGCTGAAAAAGGTCTTCCGCCAAACTCTACGAAATCCAAGTCTAAACCTTCTAAAGATCCAGTAACAAGCTTCAAACCTATTAAAGAAGAATCGGAAGATTCAGTTGAAGCGCCTTCGTTTTCAGGTCCACCTCCTCCACCTCCTCCTCCTTTGCCTTCTATGTCGTCACCACATCCTCCTCCACCACCTCCACCACCTCCACCACCTCTTCTTACTTTGGCGCCCAATTTATCAAACGGATTTCCGCCTCCTCCTCCTCCATTACCACCATCAATTGCATCGCCAACACCTGCTGGCACTCCTCCACCCTTAGCACCTCCTTTACCTTCATTTGGCTCTGGAAATGTTCCTCCTCCTCCACCATTAACCTTTGGTGCTGGCACTCCTCCACTAGCTCCTCCATTACCTGGACCTGGTTCAGAAAGTTCTACTCCTGTATCACCTCCACCTTTGTCTAGCCCTACATCTGGCTCGCTTGCATTTGGAATGAGACCTAAGCGAAAACTCAAACAAATGCATTGGGAAAAACTTGATAAGGTGGACCACACTGTATGGGCATACACTTCTGGATCAAACTCATCAATTGCAGACGAACTCTACCATAAGGGTATTTTTGATGAAGTAGAGAGGATTTTTGCTGCCAGAGAGATCAAGCATATGTCCGGAAGGAAGAAAGTTAAAGAAGAAAAAATTTCATTCTTGTCAACGGACGTTTCACAACAATTTGGAATCAATCTACACATGTTTATTACTGATTCAGTAGACATGCTCGTTGAAAAAGTCCTGGCTTGTAGTCCGGAAGTTATTGATAACCCCAATGTGTTGGAATTCTTGGGTAAACCTGAACTAACTGATGTTACCAATAACTTGGCTAGAAATTTCCAACCTTATAGCACAGATTGGTCTAGAGACAGTTATGAAAAGCCTGAAAAAGATCCCAGCGAGCTTGCAAGAGCTGATCAAATTTATCTTGAGTTGTGCTATAACTTGCAGCATTATTGGAAATCAAGAATACGATCAATTCTGGTGATTTCTACCTTCAAAAAGGATTATGCTGATCTAGTAGGAAAACTTAGTCTTTTGGATGACGCTTGTCAATGTATCAAAAATTCAAGCAATTTCAGAAAGGTATTGGAAATCATTCTGGCCGTTGGTAATTTCATGAATGATTCTTCAAAACAGGCAAGTGGGTTTAGATTAGGGACTTTACAAAGGTTGATATTTACGAAGGATGAGAAAAACACCATGACATTCTTGCATTATGTGGAAACTATTGTTCGAAAGACTTATCCAGAAGCAGAAAGTTTCATGGATGAACTTAAGGATGCTTGCAAAGTTGCAAAACTATCTGTCGAACAACTTAAGAATGACTGTAATGAGTTTATGCAAACTATCAAGAACTGTCAAACTTCCGTAGATATCGGAAATTTGAGTGACCCTTCAAAACTTCATCCAAAAGATAAAGTATTAGCTTATGTTTTGGGTGGTCTTCCTGAAGCTAGAACTAAGAGAGAAAATTTGAATGACCAGCTTACCACTACCATGGCAGAATTTAACAAGTTGATGAGATTCTACGGAGAAGATTCTAATGACATTCAAGCAGTTAGCACTTTCTTTGGTAAATTTGCTAACTTCATCAATGAATATAAGAGGGCTAAGAGTGAAAATTTACAACGTGAAGTCGATACAAGAGCTTATGAAGCCCGTAAGAAGCTCATTGAAGGAAACAAGAAGTCAGATCTAGATGCTATTTCTCCTACTGTTTCTAGCGCTGGAGATAATGGAAAAGTTATGGATACTTTACTGGAAAAACTACGTGCTGCAGGCCCCTCTAGCGATGCCCGGAGTGCGAGACGTCGTGCTGCTGCTCGAAAGAGCATGGCAAATCAAAGAAAACAGTCTGAGAAATTTGAAGCACCAGAACCATTACTCTTATCTGACCAAGCTTTTATTGAACAGGCAGCTGAAGGAGATGGCGCAGATATTTCAGATTCAGCGCCAACTTCAGCATCCTCTAATACCTCTTCTAGAAGAGTATCCATTTTGGCTCAATCTGAGCCTGACGACGTTAGTGGGCGTGCAAGACAGCTTCTTGAAGAGCTTAGAAGTGGTGCATCTCTAGTTGACGGCGGTGTTGGCTCACCAAACTCTAGCACGCATTCCATTAATAGAAGTGCCAGTGTTAACGTTGTATCATCTAGTAGTAGGCTGGCTGAAATGAGGGCTCGACATGCAAATCGTCGAAAATCAGGAATTGAGCACAGAAAAACTCTGTCAGAGTCTTTTGGAAGTGCCAAAATAAGCCCATCTTCTCCTCCAAGTGCTGTAGATGAATCTCCTGAGCCAGATGATGCAGGGAAAAGCATTGATCCGCCATCCAAGTTGGAAAGAGGCCGGAGTCAAAGCATTCCAGAAGAGGATGAGGACAAAGAGCTAATAGTCCCTAAAGTTAGAGGAGGAAATAAAACTGAAAAGGATGTTGAAGATGATAAAAACGAAGATGAAATTGAAATCGTTCATGTTGAAGAAAATGGTTCTCAATGATCTTAATTGCTTTGAAAATAATTATTTATTCTAACTTTTTTTTTTAAACTTGATACCATTAATGTATGATAATTTTTTTTAACTAGATATCATTAATGTATGATAATTTTTTTAACTTGATTCCATTATTTTTTTTTTTTTAATTGTATTTGCATCTCGCGATATCTCCAATGGATACTGGATGCTCCATGATGTTTTGCAACTATACCACAAGGAAAATGTGAACTATGTGTGTATCACCACTTACCTTTCCAATATCATAACATAAGTTCAAACGTTGTAGTGGTCAACATGTCTTGTTTGTATTCAGTTCAATAGTACAATATATTTCTTTCATTCTGTCTTCTTGACTTTTCCTTCTAGACTTCACTAACATACCGCCAAATCTGCATTTAGACAAGAAATTATAGACATCATGAACTTTTGGACTATTATTTTATTTGCATCGTTAGCGGCGGCGAACTTTCTTGTACAGCTGAATCCAAGAATATCTTTAGACAAGTTTTTTGAAAAATATCCTTCGGTTCATAGGGAAGTGTCAAAAACATACTCCTTTGGATCGTTCTCTGGGATTTCAGGCAATTTCAATTATAAAACTGTCCAGCTCTTTAAAAATTTAACTAATGAGGTAGGATAGCTTCAACTTATACACAGTTTATTCTAACATTCGCACAGATTGTCTCAATGACTCCTGATGTTCCTATAGCAGCAAGTACCATTGATACTACTGAACAGTCTGTAGCACCAAGGCATTTAGCAAGAATATCTCAAAGAAGACGACTGCACTGGGAAGGTTTGTAATTAATGGATATTGTATTCTGGGGTCAACCTAACATTGAAAATAGACAAAACTTTCCAATACACATCCAATTTTCCTAATGATGTGATAGTATATATCCTAGATACTGGAGTATACACTTCTCATCCAGAGTTTGAAAACAGAATACTCTACAGTCGAGATTTCACTTCTGAAGGATTGGGCGATCCCAATGGACATGGTATGATTAGATGATTCACCTGGATTCATTTCTCTAACTTGTAACAGGAACTCATGTTGCCGGCTTAGTTGGATCCAAGACCTTTGGAGTGTTTAAAGAAGCGAAAATGGTTGATCTCAAAGTTTTATCCAGCAATGGAGCTGGAAATCTTTCGACGGTATTAGACGGATTGGAGTATATGGTGAATGAATATTTGAGGACAAGAATACGATCTGTAGCGAATTTGTCTGTGGGAGCGGGATACAATTACCTATTGAACAACGCCGTGGATATGGCTGTTGATGCTGGAATTCCAATTGTTGTAGCAGCTGGAAATACCAACGATATTGCTTGCAGTTATTCACCAGCAAGTGCTTCAGGAGCCATTACGGTAGGAGCAATTGACGATCGGTACGATTCAATTGCATCCTTTAGCAATTGGGGAAGTTGTGTTGATATATTTGCAAGTGGAGTATACGTCGCGAGTTTAGCAACGCATAGAGGTAATGGAAGTTTGGCACTGTCTGGAACCTCCATGTCATCGCCAATCGTTACTGGTATTCTGGCATCATATATAGCAGCAGGATACGATGTGGAAACAGCAATTGAAAGGCTCTTTGCCTATGCTACATATAATGCTATCCCAAGATCATCTATATATTTAAGACCTCGTACAGCGAATTTGATCGCTTATTACGAGGTGATTCATGACGGAGAAATTTAGTGAAAACAAAATAAAAAACACTTAATTGAATCTTTTTATCATTTCTTCATGAAGCATTTGATTGATATCATGTTATTATTTGTGATTGCCAAATATGGAGAAAGCCGCAGGTGGGAGTTTCAAGTCACATATAAAAATTTATTTCCAGTACCTGAAATAAGCATACCTTCATCACTAATAACTAGCACTCTGAGTTTTGGATAAAATGTCAAGACCTGAATTCACAGCTCCTCCAGAGATCTTCTACGATGAAGATGAGTCAAGGAAGTATACACAGTCTTCTCGTGTTCAGCATATCCAGGCTGACATGACGCTGAGAGCATTGGAGCTACTCAATCTCCCTCCTTCGCAGTTGGTACTGGATATTGGATGTGGATCAGGATTATCTGGGGAAATTTTGACAGAAGAAGGCCATTACTGGGTTGGTATGGACATTTCTGGCTCCATGCTGGGAAATGCACTTGATAGAGAAGTTGACGGAGACTTGTTTCTAGCAGATATGGGCCAAGGTGTGCCATTTCGAGCTGGTGTCTATGATGCAGCAATAAGTATTTCGGCTATCCAATGGCTCTGCAATGCTGATAAAACAGAAAACGATCCCAAGAAAAGACTTGCAGCGTTCTTTTCCACACTGTTTGCAAGTTTAAAGCGAGGAGGAAAAGTTGTGTGCCAGTTCTATCCGTCAAGCGACAAGCAAACAGATCAAATTTTGAACGCTGCCAAAGTTGCTGGTTTTGGAGGAGGTATGGTAGTGGACAATGCTGAGAGCAAAAAGAACAAAAAGTGTTATCTGGTATTGGCTGCTGGTAGACCCGATCACGATTTGAATATGGATGGCGTTGTGATGGATGAAATCCGGACGCAAAAGAAGGCCAAATCCAAAGAATCGACTAAAGAATACATTCTTAGAAAGAAGGAGCTCAACAGAAAAAGAGGAAAGGTGGTTAAGAATGACTCCAAGTATACTGCTAGAAAGCGTAAACCTAGATTTTAATCTATTAGCATTGTTATGAATATATTTACATCGTTTTAAGTTTGGAATTTCATTTCCATCTATAAGACTGATTTCAGACTGATTTCAGAATGATTTTAAGACTGTTTTCTAGACTGTTTTCTGGACTGTTTTCAAGACATCTTTTAAGCTCAGATCTCAATTTCTAGCTCCATCTATATAGATGAAATTACCCTAGCCCATTCAAATATATTGCTCCCATTTCTTGTTTAATTTCTTTCTTACTGTCCAACAACTCTGTATATATCATCGTGATGACAGACAACAGTAATAATAAGGACTCTGAATTGATGAGACAAATTGCCAGTTTGGCTGGTAAGTATGCTTTTGGTTTTGCAGGTTTCTTTTGCTAACCAGCATATAGGTAAAATCAACAGACACAAAAACATTGAGTCTGGACAAAATCACCAACATCCTAACCAGCAGTTTCGGTACAGCAAAAGAGGCGGGTTTGGCTATAATCCATCTTCTAGAAGTCACCCATATCGACCGGCTTCTTACAATAGCTATAAATCCCCTTCACCAGTTGTCTCTATCAATGGGATATCATACAAATCAACTGCTGGTGGCAACAAGTTGGTGAAACTATTAGGTACGATTACTCCTTTAAACAGCTTTCGACTATATCATTTCGCTCATTTCAACCCATTAACATTTCATTTTATCTTCTATTTCTAATACTTCTAGATCAATCGACTCCGGCAGCATCTCCGAAAGAAACCATCATAGATGGTATTGCTTACATTCGCAGTAAATCAGGAAATCTTGTGAGAAAAGATTTGGCTAACAAGAAAGCTAACAAATATAGCGGGAACTGTCCGATATTCACAAAGACAGGCAAATGTACTCGCGGACAGTCTTGCAAATACGCAAAACATGATAAGAACCATGTGGCTCTTTGTAAATTCTATCTCACCGACACCTGTAGTAGGCAGGCTTGTCTGTTAAGTCATCATTCGACACCCCATAACGCTCCAGCATGCACATATTTTCTGGCAGGTAAGTGTTCCAACGAGAAGTGTAAGTTTTCCCACATCCGCCCGATGAACATGACCAAAATCTGTCGGAACTTTTCTTCAACTGGATACTGCGAAGAAGGTGGTTTATGTGGAAACTTCCATAGTTTTGATTGTCCAGACTATTTTGAGAATGGCAAGTGCAATCGATCCATCTGTCGTTTGAAACATAGAAACAAACCTGTAGAAAAGCAACTGAACGTTCCTACAAGTGAACAAACAATTGTAAACACTCTTGAGCTGACTCAAAATATGTTTGAAGACTCAGCTGAAAGTGACGACGAAGACATTTCATCTGCTGAAATTACCTCTAGTGAAGAGGAGAGTAAATCATCAGCAGAAAAGACTGAAAAAGTGGACTTAAATAATGACTTTATAAAGCTATAGATAATTTATATCCTTCAACCCCAATATATATATCAATTCAGCCCTAACCACCTACTATATTGAAAATTTTGGTTCCAATATAGATTGTCCATTGACCATCAGTATGCTACAACTTCGGTATCAGACGCTTTTTAGGCAGGCTAGTAGGAGAAATCCGTTCAAGACTTTAAACTGCGTTGGAAACTATTCTTCTGCGATCAAGCCATCTCCTAAGGCTAAGCAAGAAGGGAGAGCCATTGCTCCAGAGATCCTGGAGCGAATGAATAATATTCCTGTTGAGAACTTTAGGAATTTCTCAATCGTTGCCCATGTTGACCATGGTAAATCAACTCTGAGTGACCGACTCTTGGAATACACTGGTGTTATCAAAGCAGGCTCCAACATGCAGGTTCTTGATAAATTGGATGTTGAACGGGAAAGAGGTATTACAATCAAGGCCCAGACTTGTACAATGATCTATGAACATAAAGGAACGGACTATCTTCTGCATCTTGTCGATACACCTGGTCATGTAGATTTTAGAGCTGAGGTTTCGAGAAGTTATGCATCTTGTGGAGGTGCTCTGTTACTGGTAGATGCAAGTCAAGGTGTACAGGCTCAAACGGTGTCCAATTTTTATCTTGCCTATAGTCTTGGACTCAAGTTGATACCAGTGATTAACAAAATTGACTTGGATCACGCTGATATTGAAAGGTCAATGAATCAAATAGAGAGTGCATTTGAGTTGGACAGAGACGATGCGATTTGCATTTCTGCTAAAGCTGGCACCAATATTGAGCAGGTGTTACCAGCGGTAATTGAGAATATTACTGCACCACAAGTTCATCCCAGTGATCCATTTAGATGTCTTTTGGTGGATTCTTGGTTTGACACATACCTAGGTGTCGTTCTACTGGTCTATGTTGTTGACGGATCTGTGAGGAAGGGACAAAAAATCTTGTCTGCGCATACAAAAGCGAAATATGAAGTTAAAGACATTGGTATCATGTATCCTGACCGTGTATCTACAGGTTCTTTACGGGCAGGACAGGTTGGGTATATTGTCCCCGGTATGAAGAATAGTACCGATGCTTTTGTGGGGGACACTTATATGCATCTTGATAAACTTGTTGAACCTCTTCCTGGTTTTGAAGAGCCAAAACCTATGGTATTCGTTGGAGCTTTCCCTGCAGAAGGAACTGAATTCAAAACTTTGGAAGAGAGCTTGTTACAACTCACTTTAAATGACAGAAGTGTCTCAATTACCAAAGAAACGTCAAATGCTTTGGGTCAAGGATGGAGATTAGGATTCCTTGGTGCTTTGCACGCATCTGTATTTCGTGACAGACTTGATAAAGAGCATGGTGCATCCATTATCATCACTGCACCTACAGTACCTTATAAGATTGTTTGGAAAGATGGTACCGAGACAATAATTTCGAATCCTGACGATTTCCCAGATACTTCAAAGATGAGCAAAGTAGAAGATTTACAGGAACCAGTTGTAGAAGCACTGATTGCAATTCCGCAGGAATATATTGGTACCACGATCAAGCTCTGTGATGATAGTCGAGGACTGCAACAGAGTCTTCAATATTTGAGTAACGGGCAAGCTTTATTGAAATACCTTATTCCTATGGCCGAACTAGTGTCAGACTTCTTTGGAAAGCTGAAAGGCTTAACTAAAGGATATGGATCACTTGATTACGAAGATGCTGGATATCGGTCGTCAAATTTGGTCAAGATGGAACTGTTGGTTAATGGAAAGAGTGTCGATGCATTGGCTCAAGTAATGCATAGAAGCCAAACTGAGCTGAAAGGCCGTGAATGGGTCAAGAATTTCAAGGAATATTTGAAAAACCATTTGTTCGAAGTGGTCGTTCAGGCCAAAGCAGGAGGGAAAATTGTAGCTCGTGAAATTGTCAAGGCTAAGAGAAAAGACGTATTAGCCAAACTTCACGCATCAGACATTTCAAGAAGAAGTAAACTGTTGAAAAAACAAAAAGAAGGCAAGAAGAATATGAAGATGGTGGGCTCAGTTAGAATTCCACAAGAAGCATATCAGTCATTTTTGTCAAAGAGTTGAAAGTTCATTAGCATCAATTGTATATAATTTAATCTTGTCTATTTCGTTTTCTATCCATTTCATCATCTTGTCCCATCTTATTTCTAACAATATCTTCCATAAAGGCTTGTAGACCAGCTTCGGGATTTTCACTTTTCATAATTTCTTCAATCTTTTTTCTATTGCCTTCGTCTACAGGAACTTGATCATCATCCACTGCTTGATACTCGACTTTGGGAATGAACTGGGGTTCTGAAAGTGTAGCAGAAATTGATGATTCTCCAGATAATTGGCTCAGGTAAGAAATGATTTCAGCATATTCATCTTCATCGTCGTCTTTCATCTTCTGTAGGGCCTTTAATCTATTGTTAGTATGTGCAACTAAGAATGTATAATAAGCTTACAGTAAGTCCTTCGGAATTCTTTAACTTCCAGTTGGCGTTATATTTCTCGACCAGTATTTTAGCAACAGCGACATTTTCGACAGAGTGCAATGGAGTATCACCATCTTCGTCGGTGATATTAATATCACCACCTTTGGTGATCAAATAGTCAAGTAGATCAATGTGTCCATACGAAGCTGCTGCGTGAATTGGCGTGTACCCATTAGCATCTTTATCATTTGGAGAGTGAGCGCCAGACTCTATGCTCTTCTTGACATATTCAATATCATTATCTGCAGATGCAATCCATATATTTGTAGTTCTAGCCATTGTTGTCTCTGTTGCTTTGTCTCTGTAGAGTCTGTGAACCAATTTTTTTTCAAGAATTTGGGAGTAATAGCTTTATTTCCTATTATGGTAATAGGGCTGTACATTACCCTGAAAGCATCATGATGTATGGAAAGCAATATAGAAGAGTAACGATTTAGTAGCTAAGTTGAGAAAAATAAATTAGATGGATCATAGAGCCCACCGATCTGTGATAACTTATTTTTTGCGAAAGCATGTGTCATTGGCAGGTAGCAGGTACAATATGGAGCTACTCCAAGAGAATGAACTACTTTCCACTGCACCAAAAATCATAGCATATGGGAATCAGTTGGTTTCAAACACTGATGGTGAGTCAAGGCTCTTAATCAATTTCTAGCAAGAAAACTATAAAATGCCGACCGTTCTCTCCAACGGCGTTTATTTCCAAAATAGAAAATAATTAATTTAAAGCATACCTGTTTCAAACAATAGAAAAAGAAGTTCTCAACTCAGAATATATCTAAAAAAATTAGTTGGCAATGGACGCTGGGTATTTTTGTTTGCATTCTGTTCTTTCCAAGATCTTAACGGTTATTCCAAAAATATAAACTCAATTCAAAAAGCCTTAGGACGAATATCAGTACAATAGTTACCAAGAGAGAGATATTCCAAGTTATTATTAAATCAAGCTGTCAAATATTATATCAATTAGGGAAGTTGTCTCTTAAGTATCCTGATCAGACACTTTTTATTTCTTCACTGCAAATGCTGGTGTATGCATTCCATGACACCGTCTCAATCTAAAAATTGTCAAAAAGTATGAATTCATTTCCGGCTTTGCCCTTCAGTCAGCTTTGATCAATACTTTTTTCGAGAACTTTTGGCAGAGGGTCTGCTTGCACCTCAGCTCTTTTTTGTAAGGCGTTCACAAGCTTGCTTTTTCAGCATGTTAACTTTAATATTTCTGTGTCCTGTGAAAGGCGCGTACTTTGATGAGATGAATTTTTAGAACTTCGGGTCCGATTTAGAACCGATGTGACCGTTTTTACTGCCTATTGTTTTCCATATAAATACCAACTGCAAAGTTATCTTCTCGCCATGTGGCATAGATTCAGCCATCGTGTGAAGCTCATGAAATAAGCATACATTTACTGCGGATACTGCAAAAACGGAACTTCTCTTGTCCTTTCTCCCAACATAACCATAACTAGATTGAACAAGATCCCTCCAGGGTTATCTTTCCCAGGAGTGGAAACCCTCTCCCATGTACAAACAAAGCTTTAAGGGCATTTCGGATCAATTGTAGGTAGAAGGTTTCCCGTTAGATCACATTGTACTCTAATTTTAAATGTAGCTAATAAACATTATTTTCCAGATTTTCTTTCTGAGTACATAGCCAGTACTTTTCAGCAAAATCATAACTAAGACCCTTAATAGGCGTTTAATTAAGATTTGTGTTTTTTCAAATTCGTGTACCTTATCAACATCATCCAAACTTTGTTGGACCATTTAACACAAACCCTTTAATACATGACTGATCCATTTTTTTCCACAGCTACTTGTCCGAGACATTTAAAGGCAGTTTAGAAACAGAATCTTACCCATATCTATAGCCAAAGTCTAGAGAAATATTAAAATGATGGTTAACAGATATATTAATTATATATAACTCTCACATTTGTAACTTTCCTTTTTGGGACTTATTTCCTTTTTACTCCTTTCATTAATGCCAGATCCCCCTTTCCAAACATAGTATAATCACTCATTCACTAAATGAATTCTAGAACAACAAAAAAGAAAGAATAGTGATTTTGAGTGAACATGTCATTGTTATTTTGGTTTAAAGTTTGCTTGACCGTACAGCTCGAGCATGAATATACTAAGCATCGAGTATTGAACTAGCTGAGAGTCGATACAAATTGAACAATCAACACTTTCCTGTTACTGAACTGCGTTCCGTTTCTGAGTGAATCAACCCTACGTAGCAGTGTACAAAGAGTGTTTTGTTCTCGCAAATTATCTTATATTAGTATGATATATGAGTGAGAGCAATCTATTTAAAAAAAAGGTAATAAATAAATAAAATATATAGACAAGAGAGCTCGAATGATTTTAGAATCCACATTGGTTAGGATACTGTCTCTCATTGAAGGGATAGGGGAAGATTCCTGCAGTGACAAGTCTTGTAAAGTCCCATTCGAAAGCGGTCTCTGTCTTATATGTCCAGTAAATCCAACCAGCACCTTGATCCCAGGCATCAAGTTGAGCTTCCATATACTTTCGAGCATTCTGAATCTTTTCCTCGGACCAGTAGTTGACGTCGTTGATATTGTCGCAAGAGCCAATGAAGTAAGATGAAGTGCCATCATTGTTAAAGGTTCCATCATAACGAGCACCACGGCCAACACCGTTAACCCATTTAGTACAATCAGTAAGAGCGGCAGAAAATTCACCGACGATTCTCCAATGGTATTCGGTCTGAGTATCGCGTCCAAGCTGGCAAGTCCAAGCAATGTGTTCATCCATGCTTCTGGCAAGTTCGACAGAAGAGAAGACTTGATATTGATGGTGGTCGAGAGTAACGTACCATTGTTGAGGAACTCTAAGGAAATCATTCCAGTAGTTGTAGGGTTGGAAAGCATCGTGGATAGTGACACCGATATCTGGAGCAGATTTTCTAACGATATCATAACCATTAGTGAAGAAATCTTTGATTTTTGTCATGTCCAAGTGAGGTCCCAAAGGTTCGTTCATAAGTTCGATAGAAGTGATAACTTGACTATAATTTGAGTTACCATACTTGTCGGCAATGTATTGAATGACATCGAGAGTAATTTGTTGGTTGTTTCCTTCTTGCCATTGAAGGTAATCACGCTGACCACAGTTGTCAAAAGTATTTTGACCTCCAGGAGCACCGTGCAAGTCGATCCAGACCTTCAATCCGGCAGATCTTGCCCACTCAATGGCCTTATCCAAGTATTTTTCTTGACCTTGAACGTAAGGATCATCGTCTAACAAGTGGAAAGCCCAATATCCGATAGGAATTCTGACATGGTTGAAACCATATTGAGCAATGTCTTCAAAATCAGATTGAGTGAAAAAGGTGGACCAGTGTTCTTCAAGTCGACGAGTTGCTTCCTCTCTACCAAGAACTTTTGAGTAATGGTATTCATCGACAGGAACTTGAGAGTCGTCAGTGCCAAAGGCTTCAAATAGCGAAGGGGTGATAAATCTGTGAAGTTAGTTGGGCAATTCTATACATTCTAAAACAAGTAATTCACAAAAAAGTGAAAATCTAAAAAAAAAGTGAAATCTAAAAGTGATAACTTACGGTTCAATCAACAACCATCCTCCAAGATTGACACCTCGAACTTTTTGAGAGCTATAATCAAAGCCAGGGTTGGGCTCATCACGACGACTTGATTTGGTTAATATTAAGAATTGAATCAAATACTGTAAAGACACTTACTAGAGAGCAATTGCGCTTGCAACTGACAAATAAGTCAATAAGGTAGAAAAAAACAACATTTTAACTACCAAAAGAGAGGAGAATTAAGTATATTAGTTGAACGAAAGTGATCGCAGAAAACGATGTGAATTAGAAGGATTACAAGAGAGATCGAAAGGTATGAATGGTAGAGAGAGCGAACGATGCGATTCAGATATATCTGAGAGACAAAAGAGTACCAGATCTGAAAGACTAAGAGACGAAAGAAATCCTTTACATCAGGAGAATTTTCAAGATATTTATAACTAGATATTTTTAAATCCAGAATAAATCTACTATTACAAACGCCAACCAAACAACCTAAAATACCTCCTTGAGACAAAACTGGATTTTTGGTCGTGTTCATACAAAATAAATTAGAGAAAAAGCAAATTGTCTCAAGGACCAAGCGTACGCACACAAGCCGAGTCTATATTCAACTTATCTCAGACATGAAAAACTCAAAGTTTCACACGCAGCCAATTTGGGTTTGACAAACCATGTTGGTGAAGGTGGAAGTTGAGTTATGAGTAAAACAGTGAGAAGGCCACAATGCTGCAGCATTCAGTTTAGTAATCTTAGAGAAGAGTAGGTGATTCATAAAGTGCTGTATAGCCAGTGTCTGAAATTTGGAATAATTCATCAGAAACATGTAAACAAGTCTTATTAGAATGCTCACCCATGATCTCTATTCATGGGATTTAATAGATTGGCGACTGATTAATTAGAACTGGAAATCACAAGTGTGCATTTGGTGCGGTCCTTACTAGAGTTATATTGAATAAGAGTTGTCGCACGTTGAATCGCTGCCGCTTATTGGGTATTATTACCTATTTTTGCTTAATTTCTGTATCAAAAACTTATTTTTCATAAATTTCAGCCCTTTGTCTCTAAAAACTTCAAGGCATGCCAAAACATCGTACGGTCACCTTCATCAATCGGCTCCAGCATCTCCTGACGCTGACTTGAACTTTTTGCATGAGTGCCGTAGAGCTTGAAGAGCATTAGAAAGTTGAGGTATCAAGTTTCATAATACCCTAACATAACTTTGTCCAACTCCTTTTCACATCCTTTGGCTAAGAGACCGTCAATCCAAAATAACTTTCTCAACTCCCTCTCACAATAGTCTACAGTTCTACAAAGAGAAATCCCTGTTAAAGTTTCTTTGTATGCCAAATTACTCTATGCACACAACGTCTATTGCTGCAAGATCCCTCATAGCCGTACAGAGTTCTGCTATGAAGGCTACTCCAACTGAAGCCTTCATTGATGCTCTTTAGTCATTCTGTTATAAAGATATGGACTAAAAATACTACTATTTTTAAAACTATAAAGCTCTATTTCAAGCAAACTTCATTTCAGAAGCGGTCGCTTCAACTTCTAGACTCTTTATGCAAATCCATTTCTTGGAATCTCTTCTAGATATACTTCGTGAGAATCTTCCCCATAGAAATTATTTCGCTAAGGGACCTGACCACTACTACGACTTTATATTTAACAAAACTCACTTTTACAGTTAGCGACTACGAGTTTCCCTGTTCATTATAACATCCTCCTTCATTCTAATATAATGCCTTCCATCTTCACAATACCAATGTACACTCTATTGGGAAATGGAAAAATCCAACTCAATTTTCATTTCTATATCGAGCACTAGCAGCGCTCTATTGTTCATTCAAGCATCCATTTGTACAAAGTAGTTTGGAATGGGGGCCTGTTTATTGTTTTTCCATTATAGAATAACCTCTCAGCAGCATCTAGACAATCAGATAAATTAAAGTATACAATAATATAATACAATATAGCATTTATTATTTACCACTAAATTAATATTTATATTTTCCAAAATTAATACTCTTGTTTTTTTTCAATTCTATGCTGTCCATATTCTATTGTAATTCAAGAGTGATCTCATCTGTAAAAAATTGGTATAAATGTAAAACTGATTCTGTCAGTTCAGCATGAAGATTTAGATAGCATCCAGTAACAAGCCCTCTCATATTGTTCCGTCCTTAATCTCAATCTGAGTCTTCGTCATCTGAATGGGATAAGTCATATTCGTCATCGTCTTCCATGCCAACTAATGGTTCAACCTCAACCTCATATCCACTATCGGCAAACTGATCTTCCAACGATTCCGTCATAGATGTATGACAGGCTACGAAGACCAAGGACGATTTGGGACTGAAGAGATCTAAAAAGTATCGCTTGAAACATTCTTGAACTTGATCAATTGTCACCCTGCCAACATCTGCTAACTGCTTTTTAAGATGGTCTCTAGGTCGCCCTTTCAAAGCATAGTTTTCAAAGTTTGTTACGGCAACCAGGGATGCACTCTCACCTCCAGTAGCTGCTCCATGAACAAGAGCATTCTTGGCCCCTTGTAAAAGATGCTCTTCAATAGGTGTCTCGCCTGAAGCATAGGCCGAAACTAGCTGTTTACACACTTTCACAGCTTCACCCGGTTTGCTTCCTCTATAGATCATTAGTTTGATCAATCCATCTTCAACACTCAAGTAAATATTTGCTCCGTAAGCTAATCCTCCGCCTCTTACTCCTCGCCAGAATGGGCCTTCAACAGCTTGTAAAAACTCACAGCACACGAGAATAGCCGGAATATCTTTGTGTAAGTAGTCGACAGGACCCTTAGCAACCACATAGACATAAGAAGATTCCGAACTAGCCATAGGCTTAATCAAAGCTGAGCCTGAAACCTTCTCACCCTTTTCAGATCTTACATCTCTGGTATAAGGTATTAAAGTTGGATCTGCCAGTTGATCAAAGTGCTTTGCAAAGGGAATCCAGGATTGTACCGGGTTCTGGAGTTTCTTGATATCCCCCACAACCAAGACCTTGACGTTTCCTGCTTCAACAAACGCTTTTCTCACTTCATGCAATTTGTCTCGGAGTTGCTTGGTTGCTTCTGGGGATGACTCCAAAGAGTCTGCTAGCTCTTTAAAATAAGCTTCGGTCTCAAATAAATCCGTTGCTTTTCTAATAGATCTACTGGTAAACAAGGCTTTATTCAATAAAGATTTCAAGACTGTGTTACCACTTCTCTTTCGCTCAGGAAGGCCATTCAAGTACTTGTCGAGAATGATTTTGATTCGTTCCTCTGTAAACTGAGTTCTGAAAAGAGCATTCTGGATCCAGTCAATAGCTAAATCATACTTCTCAGCAGAAACTTGAACAGAAAGGGTCAAATAATCTTCAAATTGCCCACTAATTCCAAAATCAATGTCGTCACTAAGGGTATCTGTTTTTAATTTTTTCAACGCCTGTTCAAAACTGAGTTCTGTCCCGTCGGCCAACACCAGAGGCAATGAAAAGAGTTCAGTGTAAAAAACATCTACAAGAGGCAGCAACTCTTCCTTGACTGCTCTGGTTGACAGCAAAACATTAATCGACGCAAACTGAGAGGGATAGTGTTCAAAATGAACGTCAAGATTCAAGCCGTCAGGGGTATCTAGATCAATCAATTTCTGAACCTCGTTGAGCTCTTCACGGTTGGGCTGTCTTGTTTGAGCCATGTCAGTATTAATGAACTTTATACTATCGAGATTGGGCACTTCAAATTGAGCAAGAACTTCCTCTGGAACTGGTATATTGTTGACCTCTTGTGCAGCATCTAGTTTCTCCTGTAACTTTTTGAGACCCTCTTCCCCAAATTTCAGTTTATAATCGCTTGTTCTCTTCTCATTCTCCAGTTTCTGACTTTCATATAATGCCTGGCTTGGTCGTCCTAAGATTGAAACACTAGGATTTTTGACAAAATATTTCTCCAAAACGTTAATCCATTGGCTTTTGCTCCAGTTCTTGATATTGTCGTACTTGGCCAACGTTGATGTCCATGATTGAAGATCATCTCCATTAAGATTACCGTAAGTAAAACTGGCAATTGCTTGTTCCGAAAAGTTATAGGGGCTGTTTTCAACATTCAAGACAAGTTTATTTCGTGATCTCTCCAATAGTCTATGTATTTGTGTCAAATCAATGTCTTGGTTGTTCACAACATCCTGCAATATTTCGAGTACAAGCTTTTGGGCTGCTTCGAGTTTCTTAGTAGGGACGCTATAGAATGGTTAGATTTCAGATTTTGCATGGAACGGATTTCATCATACCTAGAAAGAAATAAGGAAATGCCCAAGTTACGATACTTATCAACATAATAATCGACACTTGTTGCCAAAGGATCAGATGTTTCAACCAGTTCACTACTAAGTTTTCCAATGCCTTCTTCAGTAAGATATCTCAATAAAATTTCAATCGCAATTCCAGTGTCCAACTCATGAATACGAGGGCCAATCCAGGAAATCACAGCCTCAGCAGAAGACTCGTCCAGTTCCGGGAAATCAATGTATTCAACTTTGCTCTGTTGAATATAAGAATCAGGCTCAGTATCGACGAAAGGGCGGGTATACTTTTCAGGCATGGGCTCGAGATCATCATCGATGGACTTCATCACTTGTAGAAATTCTTCCGGGTCAACATCGCCAGTGAGTATGATGGAGAGATTGTGGGGAGTGTAGCGCTCTTTATGGAACTGTTTGATTTCATCATTTGTTAAAACTCTGAGAGCACCCATTAAGCCACCAGTTTCGCTTGAATAAGCACTTTGAGAGCCATACAATAGCTTTTGGAGACGGTTTTGCAGTCTTGAAGAAGAAGTATTTTCAATGCCTTGCATTTCTGAGAAAACGACACCTTTTTCCTCTGCGTTGCCATCTATATGGTAAACCTCAGTTAGACAAGCTTCATCTGTCAACGTAGGGTTCACGACATGGTCGATATAGATGGGGAGCAGCGTCTTGAAGCCCTCCCAGCCTGCTGTGCCCAAGGTATACACAGTTTGGTCTACACCAGTCCAGGCATTTGTACTAGACAACATTTTGTTTCCAAGGGTATCCAGCAAGCCTTTGTAGGGGTATTTCTTTGATCCCATGAAGATGAGATGCTCCAGAGTATGGGGGACGCCAGAATCATTGTGGACCTCAGAAGCAACTGCAAAGTAGCCATTGACAATAGGGCTTTTCTGGATGATGAGAGCTGCACTCAAGCCTGTTCTCTCGGACCTGTAGTAGTTGATGTGGGTAGCACTGTATTCAACAGGAAAGCTTTTGAGTAGCTTGAAAGGATGACTGTCTGACATGAAAGATCGATAGAAGAGATGATTAGTTGCCTGCCAGAATCTAGAGTAGTAAAGGAACATAAAAGTGGTGGGTTAGATGGAGCGTATGAAAACCCAATTTATTTCAATCTTTCTCTGCCACACTTTCAACTCTGTGCCATCACATAACAATGACGAAAAGAACGCTTGAACGGCCGTTGAAGAAGTTTTCAGAGGCTTCGCTGAAATGTAGCGAGGTGGTGAGTTAATGTGGTTTGTACTGGTGATCTAGGGCTAATGTTGGTAGGCCGCTGTGTATGGACAGTGTGTGTTTAAGAGCTACAACTCTACATCCAAAGACATGTGTTTGAAAGAGTTTTTACAGTTGAAGAACTGTGTTCAACTTACAGTAAGTTCCATACTCAAGATTTCATGTTTGTGGTGTTAACAGAAGCACAGCTAGGGAAGAAGTGGTGATCACAGCTAGGGAAGAAGTGATTATAGCTAGGGAAGAGGTGATCACAACTAGAGAAGAGGTGATCACAACTAGAGAAGAGGTGATCGCAACTAGAGAAGAGGTGATCGCAACTAGGGAAGAAGTGATCACAACTAGAGAAGAGGTGGTGATCACAGTTAGGGAAGAGGTGGTGATGAGGTTTATCGGTGGAAGTTGGTGTTTTCAGATTTTAGCACGATAGGAAGCACGATAGGAGGTAGAATCTGGGGTAGATGGAAGTAAGAAATAGTAGTAATACAATCTGGGGTAAATGGAAGAAGTAGCAGGAAGTAATACAATAGAATCTGGGGTAGAAGGAGATCAAGTCTTTGGAAATGCTTAAGAAATGGACGTATCTAGGCATTGTCTTAAGAAATGAACGTCTTAAGAAATGAACGTCTTAAGAAATGAACATCCTAAACACTGACGTCCTAATCTCACGTCCTAGAACATCCATCATTGTCGTTAGTATCAAGATCTAGTCAAGTCTCAATATCAGTGCTAATACCAATTGCAGTATCAAGTTTTACTCAAATATCACATGACTTTATCATTATAGGGTTAAGCCCTAATGTGACCATTTCTCAAAAAGGAAAGAAAAGCTTTTCAAGTGGACAATACTCAAAACATTAGAATTTCTTCACTTCATCTCTTCTTCCTCCCACCGTACAGCTTTGTCGTTCAACGTTTGAGAAACTAATCATCAAAAATGGGTCGTCTTCACAGTAAAGGAAAGGGTATGTCTTCTTCGGCTACCCCCTACTCCCGCCAGGCTCCTAGCTGGTTCAAGCTCACTCCCGACTCCGTCGTTGAGCAAATCATCAAGTACGCTCGTAAGGGTCTTACTCCTTCTCAAATAGGTGTTCTTCTCCGTGATTCCCACGGTGTTTCCCAAGTCAAGGTTGTCACCGGTAACAAGATTCTCCGTATCTTGAAGTCCAACGGTAAGTTTTTTCTAATGCTTTTATCACTGCTTTTTAGGTAAACGATGTATGCGGGACTTGGGCACGTTGGTGCTCCTCTGTAGTCGCGCTTTGAACGGTTCGTATTATGGAAGACTGTCCCATACTTCAGTGTACCTCTGCTTGGTGATATTGTGAACATATTTGCTGACAGAGTGGCATATCTAGGTCTTGCTCCTGAAATCCCTGAGGATCTTTACCACCTTATTAAGAAGGCTGTTTCTGTTAGAAAGCACCTTGAGAGAAACAGAAAGGACAAGGACTCCAAGTTCCGTCTTATTTTGATTGAATCTAGAATCCACCGTCTTTCTAGATACTACAAGACTACTTCTATCCTTCCTCCTACCTGGAAGTATGAATCTTCTACTGCTTCTGCTCTTGTTAACTAAGAGTGTTGCACAAGTTGTATATTTTCAATAGATAATGAAGTTTATTTATTAAATTTTCAATTTCAAATGAACTGTAGATTGGTTTTTGTCTCCAGGCCTTGAAGTCTTCAAGTCTAGATGTTTTCTAGGTCCCTAAGTCTCCAAGTCTCCAAGTCTTCAAGTCTTCAAGTCTTCAAGTCTTCAAGTCTTCAAGTCTTCAAGTCTTCAAGTCTCCAAGTCTCCAAGTCTAAATGCTCTCTAGATGCTCTCTAGATGCTCTAGATGCTCTAGATGCTCAGTCTCGCTCTCGCTCTCAGTCCAAGATCCTAAACCCTTGCCTTAATGTCCCAATTGAAAAAATTTTGTGAGCTTTTAAGATCACGACTGAAGAATGGATTGATCCATATATATTTCCATGCATTTTGGTTTGAGATACCAGAACCACTCATAACGGCTTACAGATAGAAAATGACGACCACGAAAGCATCAAAAACAAGCCCGGTTGGTGAGAACGGGCTCTCAGAGTGCTTTCACCAAGTCAGCACTACCATGTACGTAGCTCTGGCACCTGTATACACATTGAATCCAGTTTCGGGTATCAAATCTCAGCATTTGGATCCCCTGGTGATGACATACTTTGCGCCCGTTGAAGGAGTAGTGTTGGCTCATTCGAACGTCAGGCTACTTGGAAAGGACGAAGAAATCGAGGGACAAGGCGACCTGCCGGTTTACGGGAAAGTCATGTACGACAGTCCTTTTTCATACCTGTGGATTGCAGTGGACTTTTTAATCTGGAGACCCCAAGCTGGAGACACACTGGAAGGATCCGTCACTCTACAATCGCCCTCACATATTGGTCTCTTGATCCATGATACTTTCAACGGTACTATTAGAAAGGACGGAATCCCAGCGGACTGGTACTTTGAACACAACCAAGCCGACGAGGAAGACGAGGAGTCGTCGTTAACAAATGCAGTCGACAAGGCAGCAGCGGAGCTCGAAGCTGATGCAGCAGTAAAGAATGGTGAAGAGCAAGGACGTAGCAAATCATATCAAACTCCAAAGTCTCTGGGTCACTGGTTTGATAGTGCTGGAGTCAAGATTGAAGGAAAAATCCAGTTTACCGTCAAGACTTTCCAAGTTTCATCTAGATATGTTTCTGTTCAAGGTACTCTTTTGGATCCCAATCAGATTCCCGTTGATTTAACATTGGACAATAAGAAATATACAACTGAAAACTCGAATGCTACGACAAATAAGCATAAGAAATTTGAAGAGAATAGCTCGGAGGAGGACGAGGAAGCTGGAGAGCACAAGACTGAATCTAAGAAGTTTCAAGATACAATGGAGTATGAAGTTGCATCATCTGATGATAGCGATGAGGATAGTGATTAGGAAATGAATAAAGTTGTAAATTATTGTAGATTTAAATTAATTTTGTATACAGAATAAAAATTGTTAACATATAAGATTGATAACATGTAAGATATTTGAAGTATTCTTCAACTTTTGTTTTACTTTTGTTCAGATTTTGTTTAACTTTTGTTCAGATTTTGTTCAACTTTTATTCAGCTTTTATTCAACTTTTCTTCAACTTCTGTTAAAAATTCTGTAGCATTTGTAGCCTATGGTTCGTCACAAAATCAATATTCGTCCTTAATAGGAAAAACTCAATATGAGAACATCTACACGTGATTAAATAGGAAGTTGAAAAAAAAAATACGCGTGTTCATGTTTATTTTTCTTCATTCCTCTTGATTTCTAGCAGTTGAAAAGAAAACCGAGTTGAAGAAAATGGCCACAACCATTCAATCAACAAGCTCTACACAAACAGAATTCGCAAAATCTACTTCGATCCTTACCGAACATTTGGGATATGCTCCAATAGCTCTTATTGATGAAGTGATTAACGCCGTTAACGAGATACTATACAAATGCGTTTCGGCAATGGAAAAGTTTCTGTTGGAACGGTATCCAGAAACAGCCTCCCAGAATAATAATGGAAACTCAAAGTTAAAAGAAATTGAACTGGGGACGGCCAAACTGGAAACATATTTAGAATCCATAGTAGATCGTGCCTTTGACAAGTATGAATTGTACGTACTGAGAAACATTTTGGTGATACCAGGCGATTTAATCCGAGGAGGATGGATCCGACTCGGACACCAAAAAGGAGTAGACTTCATTTCAGATCCAAGCTCTATTGCTGGCACTACGGGCGAAGTCCAGCTGAACCAAGAACTTGTTCATTTGTACGAACAGATAGCCATTCAGAAACGCGCCAACTCGATTCTCAAGTCTCAGCTGCGACGCACTCAGAAGCTACTAACAACACTAGATCGATACATTCAGTCTATGCCCAACGACCCATTAGCTGGGCCTCCGTCCAATCTCACCGGCGACGATGGAAAGAACATTGAAGAAAACCCACAATCAGATTTAATGAGGTCTCTATACAAAACAATTTCTCCAATAAACGAAACAGTCTCGTTCCTTGTTTCTCAAATTCAAGCGATATCAAAAAAGGTAGAAGAAATCAAAGGAGTGCTACAAGACGAGGAAGGACAAAATACTTCGCTGCAAATCAATTCAAATTCAGAACGAGACTTATTTGTAGATGCACTGGCAAAACGGGCAGTCGATATTGCCGGAATAACTTCTGCTTCAACATCGTCAACAAATGAAAACGGTTTCCTGATACCAAAACAAGATCAAATTGACGCTCAAGATATGGCCTTACTACTCGCACCTACAAATTCCAGTCAAGTCTCCAAAAAGTGAATTTTGTATAACCAAAACTAAATAAAAGGAATAGAAACTAAATAAAAACTAAAAAAGATAACTAAAAAAAAGGAATAGAAACTAAAAAAAAAAATAACTAAAAGAAAAGGAAATAAATAAAAAAATAACTAAAAAAAAAAAAATAGTAATCATAAAATTCATTATAACTCCATATCATCACCAAATTCAGGTGCTCTATCGTCATCGTCAATTACATTATTAATATTAGTGGTATTATCATTATCATTATGACCAGCAGCTCCAGTATTTCCAGCAGTAACACCTGCAGCTCCTGTTTCTTCATCGTCGTCTTCAAAATCAATATCGAAAAAATCATCGTCAGAACCTACAATTTTCTCGTACAGATTGACAGCGTTCGCAACGTTTCCATCATATGAGATTTCCGCAGATGGCGGAGAAACAATATGAATGCCTAAAGACTCGTCTTCAAAATTGTCTGTCGACGAAGTGGCTTGTGTGTAGCATAGTTTAAGCAAGAATTGTAATTTTTCACGAGGAACAAAGTTTTGCAAACTCTGTCCTAGCTTTACTGAAGAAAGAACTGGCATGCCGTCAGGACGCACAGAAACATCGCCTTCGGTGAGATTGTCGAATTCAAAGTCCTTTGTCGACTCTCTCAAAATGCTGGCCTCCAGCTTGTTCAGGGCATGCTCCAAGTCGGACCTTGCAGTTGCACCTTTTTCGACGGACGAAAGATACCAAATAGACTGGCCCATGGGACACATACCACTGCCCCCGCCGACAATGAGAGCATGAACAGCGACGGTATTGTCGCTGGGCAAAGAGCCGGGAGGAAACGAAATCATGGCGGCCTGCTCGTTTTCAGCAAACCACTCTTTGCAGTCCTTGGAAACAATGGCGACCATTCTTGTAACCTCTGAAGTGTTTTTGGATTTGGCAGAGGAAGCGGTTTGAGCAAAGGACGCAGCGGTTTTGGAGGACATGACAAGCTTTTCTGAGACTTTGATTTTGCCACCGTCGGACAAGGTAGCGAGCTTAGCAGCCGGGTCGTAGCTGGCGAGACGGGTATTAAGCTTGAAAACGGCGCCTGCGACGGCTGCGGATCTGGAGAAGGCCTGGACGAGTTCTCCGGCGCCACCGTACATTATATACAAGGCAGGGAAGTTTCCATAGACGCCAAACGAGGTGATGTAGCGATGTATACGGGCCAAAGCGTCGATAGTGTGAGTTTGAGCGGAGGTACACAGGCCAATAGAATAAATAAGCTCAGTAATCTGCTGGGGCTGGAGTTTGAATTTGTCCGAGAGGAAGTCAGCAATGGGACGGGACTTGTAGGCAACCCAAAGGTCCTGGGAGTTTTGGTAGTCGAGGACGAATTTCATAAATTTCATGAGAGAGCGTTTTGTAAGGAGAGATAGAGTTTGGTCGGTGAAGATGTCTTCTTTGGTGCCTGGGACTTTTTCAAAGGAGTCGTTTTCGTAGGTGTGGAAGCTGGTGAGCGGTTTGATTTCTAGGTAGTTGTGGACTCTTGATTTGATGAGGATGGGGAGTATGTCAGATTTGGCAAACAGGATCTTTGGGGAGAGGTCGATGAAGTATTTGCGGGATTCTAAAGGGCGCGGGATGTAGAGAAGGGCTTTTGAGAAGATTGAGTCTATAGGAGGTTAGTTTGAAGATACAAAAAGTTGGATGGAGTAAGTACCTTTTGAAGCTAGACAGAGGTTAGCAAGTAGAAGAAGCAGAAGAAGCAAGATACGTACAATTGACAGAGTCGACCCAAGTTTTGAGTTCTTCTACACCGAGAACAGAAGAGGTATCGCCATAGTGATTGTCCGGGTCGATTTGAATGACGGAGGAGCCCTGCCAGGCGAGGGCAGCGGCGAGAATGCTTTCGACGAGGCCGGTACCAGAGATGAGGACGTCGCATTTCTGGGGTAAGTCGCTGTCATCGGGTTTGTCGACACCCGACAGAGGAGGGACGACTGAACCTCGTCTTTTGGCGGTGGATGCAGAGTTTGATGACATGGCAGAAGGATAATACTCTGGAGGATACACTGGTGACGATGAGACGATAAACTGGCCACGATAATACACTGGCCACGAAGACGATGAGGACGATGAGGATGAAGACGATGGAGGAAGAAAAATTTTTAGAGGGAGGAATTAAAATTTTTTAACTTGTTTCCAGGACGTTCTTGATCTCCAGTAAAAGGCGTAAACGTGATAAAGCCCTGATTGCCCGTTTTTGCAGGTGGCCTTTTAGAAGCCCTAACCCTGGGAACATTTTGGGAGTAGTGGAAGGATTTTTGCTGAACAGACGAGACAGCGAGAACAAGATGCAGATGGTGAGTTAGGTGGTGGTTGAATGGGGTGGTTGAATGGGGTGGTGGTGATAGTATGGGATGGTGGTGATAGTATGGGGTGGTGGTGATAGTATGGGGTGGTGGTGGTAGATGGTGGTGGTATGGTGGATGGTGGTGGTGATTGAGTTGGTGATTGAATGGATGTTGATGCTGATACTCCTAGCGATACTCCTAGCGATACTCCTAACGATACTCTGACACTCAGAATCCTGCCATACACTTGATGAAACCTGATCACTGAGACTCTGCTTTAACTGATCACTGAGACCCTGCTTTACTGAGACTCCTGCTACAACTAATCACTGAAACTCTTTAACTGACTGAAACTAACCTTCATAGCTTCCAGCAAATCAAACAAATAATACCGAAGTTCTTTGGATAGATCAAGAGAAAATCAACAAGTTTTCCAAGTACAATACGCGACTTGTTCGATTCAAGGGCGAGCTGGAGGAACAGCGAAAGGAACAGGAGTACTTGACGGACGTTCAGATGGAGATTGAGTTGCTGGATGAAGAAGACAAGGTGCAGTACAAGATTGGAGATACGTTTGTGTATTTAGGGCAGACGGAGGCGGTTGAGAGACTTGAGAAGGACACTGAAGCTACGAACGAGGCGATTGAAGACTTGGAGGAGAAGATTAGTGGGATTGAGAGCGAGATGGCTGATTTGAAGAAGGATTTGTATGCAAAGTTTGGGAATGCCATCAATTTAGAGTATGATTGAGTATGAATAGGCTTATGATTGAGTATGAATAGGCTTGAGTATGATTGAGTATGATTGAGTATGATTGAGTATGATTGAATATGATTGAATATGATTGAATTACTTGAATAAGGCTTGAATTACTTGAATTCCTTGAATAAGACTTGAATAAGACGACTTGAGTTCCTTGAACCCATTAAATCTCTGAATCTCTGAACCCATTGAAAAAAGACTTAAACAGCAGAAACGACTTTATCGGCTTCGACGTAGAAGGGATAATCGGTATTCTGGGGAATCTGGTCCAAGATGGATAATTTGTCAGAGTCCAAAACGACTGAGAATCCCTTTAAAACTACGTTGAATTTGTATTTGATTTCGATTCCTCGAGCTTTGAGTTCATTTTCAAGAGTATCAACAACGCTGAAGAGTTAGAATGAGTTGAATAGTTGAGCAGTTGAGCAGAGATTGACTAAAACCATAGACTACCGCTGACTACCATAGACTACCGTAGACTGTAGACTACCATAGACTACCATAGACGTAGACTACTCAAATGCTCCTTTAATACTCCATGAATACTCACTTATTTGGAGTATCTACTCCTCGAGTAAATACTATCATATACCCAGTTTCTATATCAATTAGCCCTGATCAAAGTGGCAACTCCATTCTACTTACTGGCAGCAACCGCCATGGTAATCATTGAATATAACGTAGCTAGAACTAGAAACAACTTCATCGTGTACTGTCTCAAAAAATTGTAAGAGTTAAAAGAAAACGGTTCAAAAAGAAAACGGTTCAATATAAATAGATTCTTGTCCAGCATAAAGTTAATTTAAAACGCAGCTCACCAGGTACGCTCATCTTAAACAGTCACCTGACAATTTTGCTTAGTCAATGATGGAAGGAATATGGAATGGAGTGGAAAGGAATATGGAAGATGGAATAGAATATAGGTGGAATAGAATATAGGTGGAATAGAATATAGATGGAATATTGAGTATAGATGGATATCAAGATCTTGAGATTTCAAGATTTCAAGATTTCAAAAAAACTAAAGATCTTAAGATCTCGAGATCTCAAGATTCATTAAATTTCATTAGATTTCATTAAATTTGATCAACCCTCAGACTCCAACTCAACTCAAGTCCAAGTCCAAGTCCAAGTCCAAAATCCCCAGACTCTAGACCTAAATTTCACTCCAAGATCCCCAGATTCCCCAGACCCATTCTACAGACCCATTCCCCCAATGTACCATGATAAATTCTCTAAAATCATGGACAAATGGTTTAAACCTCCATATCCTAAACAAATTTGCATAGCAGTATCTGGAGGCGTAGACTCTATGGCCCTCACATATCTCGCTAGCAAGTACTTTGAACCAAAAAACGTCCGTCTCACTGGAATCGTCGTCGACCACAACCTCCGCAAAGAAAGCTCCAAGGAAGCCAACGACGTCGTCAAAATGATCAAGGCCCTCGGAGTCAACGGCGACCTCATGCGAATCTCTCAAAGCCTTCACAAAGACAAGTTCGAAAGCCTAGCCAGAGACAAGAGACTCGCCCTCCTGGCGCAGGCTTGTCGCTTTCGCTCCTGCCAGCACCTGCTCTTTGCCCACACGCTCGACGACCAGATAGAAACTATGCTGATGCGTCTAGGCCGGGGAAGCTCACTGCGCGGCCTCGCTGCCATGGCGCCCTGCTCAGAGCACTGGGAGGCCCGGCCGCCCGGCGAACCGCCCATCCAGCTCGTCAAGCCGCTGCTCGAGTTTGAAAAAAGGGAGCTCTACCAGATTTGCACCGCCAACAACGTCCCCTGGTTCGAAGACAGCACGAACCACGACGCGACGTTCACCGCGCGAAACGCGGTCCGCAAGCTGCTCGCAGACGAGTCGCTGCTCCCGCAGGCCTTCCACAGGCCGGCGCTGACACACGCGCTGCGCGTCTTCCAGGCTAAACGCGACGCCTTCGAGACCGAGGCCGCCGAGCTCGAGGAGCTGCTCGCCGCCAGCTACGGCCTCAAGCTCGACGAAGGCAAGGGCACCGTCATGTTCATCGAGTACCCCGGAATGGAGCTGCTCAGCACTTCGACGCTGGCGCTGCTGCTACAGCGGCTCGTGCGACGCATCATACCTACAACGAACATTGGCTACTCGTTTTCGAGCTTCTACAAGCTGGCGCAGGACTTCAAGGCGTACAAGCGCCGGCCCGACACCGACTACCAGGAGATGAAGAAGAACCGGCAGGTGTTCACGTCCAGCCTGCTGGAGTGGTCGATGAGCCCGCTGCCCCGGAGAGTAGAGGTCTTTGGCGGGATGGACGAAGGCAGCCGCGATACTACTACTACAGACTACACTTGGACGGTTCGGAGGCAGCGGCCGTATGCGAGGAACAACAGCATGCTGATAGTGAGCGCAAAGGTGGGCGAATGGAGTCGGTACAAGATGTTTGACGAGCGGTACTGGGTGAGGATGCGCTTGAGGCAGGACACAGAGGGAGCTGCCAAAGGGTTTAAAACAGTTGTTGTCAAGTATCCCAAGGTGAGAGTGAATGATTATGAGTTTATGGAGCGAGTGTTTAGAGGAAAAGAGTATTTTCCAGTTACTGGTTATGAATTGCAGACTCAGCCTACGGTGTTTGTGGATAGACGGTGGGATGAGAAGTTGGAGAATTATGGAGGAGTTGAAGATGAGTATGAGGTGGTTGGATGTCCTATGGTTGATAAGGTTGATGTTGAAGTTGGAGAAGGGATTAGATTAGAAGTTGAGTGTAAGTTAAAGGAATGAGAGGGATGGTAAGAATAATGAGAATTAATAATGAGAATTGAGAGTATTAAGGAAGTTGAGAGTATTAAGGAAGCTGAGTATATAGGGTATTGAGATTATATTGTATTATATTGTATTATATTGTATTATATTGATTATATATTGATTTTATATTAAATTAAATTAAATTAAATTAAATTAAATTAAATTAAATTATATTAAATTATACTATTTCATTTTATATTCATTATATTGCTTCAAGTTATTTGTGATACATGATATAATCATTACATCATATATTACTATTGCAGTTTAAATTTGACTCTTTTTAGTTAGACCCAAAATGTTAAATTTAACATTCACGATTTGTTTGTTTATTTCTTTTCAGCTGGGACATCTGACACCACGTGGAAGTTTACGTTGCTGAGTGTTTGATGCATGATACAGTCAGCGCTAGAGGGAAGAGCGGTAAAGGCTGATTGACGGAAATATCACTTGAGTGGTGAAATCAAATACATCTATACACCGGTTGACCAAAATTAAAACGGGGTTTGAACAGATCTAGAACGGACTTTGAACAGATCAGATCCAGTGCCAGAACAAATCCAGTGCCAGATCAGATCCAGTCCTGAACTAAATTGGAACCACCTTATCCTCACCCTCACCCTTACACCATTTTTCTTTTTACACCACATCTTCTCTGTGTCAATTTCCATTCTTGCCAGTCTCATTTTCTCAACCCTTTTTTTATTTCTTTTTCATCCTGTTCAATCTTTCTTTCTTCTTACTCTTCACTCCATCGACTTTTTCTCTTCTTTTTCTAATCACGACTCCAGCGCTCTGCTCTTCATCTACATCACCATCACCATCCTCATCACCAGCTCCTTCTTCTTTGTAACTTTATCTGCCGTTTACATCTCCATATTCATTCTTCTTCAGCTGCTACTCCTTTTGTCTCATCCCGTCCACCTGCTATTCTCATTCCCAACTATAAAAACTCAATTCCAGCTTTGACAGCCTGATCTTGCACTGCGCTCTTGATATTGGCTCATTATTATGAATCTCTTTTTTATTTTCTAACCAATTTTTCAAATCAATTTTTTATTCATTATTTTTATTTTTATTTTTATTTTTATTTTTATTTTTTTATTTTTTCACTATTTTCATTATTTTCATTATTTTCATTATTTTTCACATTCCTGCATACTTTCCGGTCATTTTTGTTCATCGCTAACCGAATAAAACAAAATAAAATTCAAAAAAAAAAAACAAAAAAACAAAATAAAAAAAAACTTTGTTTTTGTTCGCTTTGATCGCATTTTTATTTATTTTTATTTATTTTTTTGTTTCCTTCCATCTCCAATCTACATCTCGTTTCCTCTTCACTCTTTCTTGTCACTCTCTACCCCTTCTACTCTTTAATCCCATTTCAATTATTTTTCCGTCCATTTTGTCACTCCTTTATCCCTCCAGCTTCCCTCCAGCTTCCAATATCCCTCCTCTCTGGTTTTCTTTCTAATGGACCTGAAAAATTTAGTCGCTAATCCGGACTCTAACAGCACCTCTTCCTCCAGCAACCATCCCTCGTCTTTAAGCTCTAAAACCTCAAAGTCGTCGCCCCCTTCCCCAATCTCTAACGACATCCAGTCCTCCGCCCCAATTCAACACCATTCCTCTTCTCCAAGATCCCTACCGTCTCCTGAACCTTCTCCGTCCTCGCACTTCTTCGCCCTACCTCAAATCTCGTCCCTCAGAGTCAACTCCGGCTCCTCCTCGTCCCTCCACAATGTCAACACCCTGCCCAAACCGCCCTCCTACTCCTCCTCAACCCTCCCACGATCTCTCAAAAAACGGAAAAGCTCTGACCTCCTGAGCGTGATCATGGACGAAGAAAATAACAACTCCGACCACTCTGATAATGAACAAATCTTAAACCCTAGACGCTTGAAACGTCGCGCTTCTCAAGGTGTTTTAAGATCCCTTTCTACCTCGTCGTCAACCCCAATACTCAAGCGCGAATCTCCTCCTCCTCCCACCCCCCAGCTTCCAACCATCATTCCCACCACCGCTCCTTCAACCCCTTTAGCCCCAGATCACCAAATCAAATCTTCCGAAAACACCCAAATTGCATTGACTGCTCCGACTACCATCTCTTCAACCAGTAGCTCGTCCAGACGCCATGCCCACATTCTTTCCGAACAACGAAGAAGAGAAAATATCAATGGCGGCTTTAAAATGCTCAAAAACTCCGTCCCCTTTTGTAAAGGCTCTCAGGACTCTAAGGCTATGATTTTGAAAAAAGCTGTCGATTATATAGCTACTTTGGAACAGGAGTTGAACAAGTTTCGATGTCAAGATGGTTACAATTATCAAATGATTAATCCTCCTCCTCCACTTTCTCATCATCAACAACAGCATCATCTTCCACCCCATCCACCCCCTCCACTTCCTCATCATCACTATCAAATACCTCATCAACAGCAGCAACAACAACAGCAGCAGCAGCAGCAGCAGCAGCAACAGCAGCACCAGCAGCACCAGCAGCAGCACCAGCAGCACCAGCAGCAACAACCACCTCCTCCACCTCCTCCACCTCCTCCACCCCATCATCACCATCAACAACCACCACCCCAGCAGTCTCATCAACATGTGAGATCTACTTCCACCTCCCATCAGCCCTACTATAGTATGCATCCCCATCCCGGCCTCTCGCCTAGTCCTGTTCATGCACATTTACCGAGTATCCAGCAACATATTTCAGTACCCCTTAGAGCAGAAACTCCACCTGCAAATCACCATGCTCCTGCACATAGATCCTCGTCGATATCCTTTTCTTATCCGAGAACCTCTCCGTACTACTATGCGAATAGTCCTGGAAACCAAGTGGGCACTAGTTCTGGCGACCATATTGTACGACCAACCAGTACGCCTCCTTTGCATTTGAATAAACAATCAACTCAGACTGAAAACTTGTCTTTGCAACAACTTGGGAGCCAAATATTGCGTCCTCAAACTGCAATGGCTGAGAAGAGACAATGATCATAGAACTCACCGTCATAGCTTTCATCAATCGCTTGGGCTATCGAAATACTTTGTAATTTTTTAATTTTTAATATATAATACTAATAACTTTGCTATACTTTTGTGGAGCTGTCTCTATTCTTTTCAGCTAGAGCGGCGGCTTTTAGCTGTTCCTGAATGTTGACTAGCAATGCTTCTTCTTCTTCTGTGAGCTCTAGGCCTTCTGATAATGCAAAATGTGTGGGTAAGATCAAGACCATGGAGCTGAGAGGTTTGGCTGGTTGGCCGGCGTTTTGCGCATGATTCATATGAGAAGAGATGACTGCTAAATCGTCGGCAGTCAAGTCTCCCGTGGACCCGGGGCCAATTCTATGGCGGTCGGATAGCACTCGCGAAAGATTGTAGAAAGTTGAGTGTTGCGGGCTTGTGGGATTTGCATTCGCAGGGCTGATATTAGCACCGTCTGTTGATTCCGTAGTGGTTGAAGAAGCAGCTTTTTTCAAGCCGCCAGAGCTAGTCAGAGTATTTGGGGTCCACCAGTAATAAGGATATCGACGCTGAATGTTGTTGAACAAACAAGCTACAGAGATCATGATTAAGCCGGACACTATTTGAACTACTAGGTAAAACCAGCCCATATGGCGCACCCGGTCGTCGATTGCACAGAGAAGAGCAGAGGCGCCGCCCGGAGGATGGACGGTTTTTGTGACGGACATGACAATAGAAGCAACAGCTACACAAAGAGCACCGCAAACCCATAAGTAGCGATCGTCTGTTCCTCCAACAGCCGAATTCAGTAGGAACAGTTTTGTGATGCAAATGCCGGTCAAAGAGCTTAAAAAGTTACCAAAGAATGTGTTTCGAGGCTGGCCAAGTGGTGATTCAATGACGTTATAGATGAGGATGGCCGAAGCAGCCCACGAAGGAATAAAGACTGGCGAGCCACGGTCCCGGAAAGTAGAACTGTATTTTAAAGTGACCATAACTAGAACGACTCCAGTAAATGTTGAAATAAGCACCCAAAACGTTCTCAAGACATCTGGTAGAGCCTTTGGTTGGCCGTTAGCAGCGGAATGGCCATAGCTATACTGGTGATATCCAAGGAATCGATTGACGATTTTTGGCATGCGATGTGGTTTTGGAGCTGGAATGATTTTGTTTACATATTTGTCTATATCGAAGTTTGCTTTAGCGAGTATTTGGTTAAATGAAGTCATGATTAGTGAGAGTAATATGAATGAGTGAATGATAGTAATGAGAGTAAAAAGTTAATGAAAATGAGAACTAAAGTCTCGCCTGAGTATTCCTTTAACCCTCATAAGCCGCACCTCCATCTATAATGTCCTGCCGATTCATTAAGTGACAGTTTTGATCAGGTGACAAGTCCCAAAACATCACACGTGATCATTAATTTAGACATGCGACAAATCTCCTTGCCCAGGGCCTAATTTCACAATCTAGGCCGTTTCTCAAAATAGAGCATACGGCTTAAGCATTAGAGTACAAGAATGAATAAAGTATTTTGGAAATAAGAATAAGTAATAAAATAAAATGAATAAAAAAGATGAATAAAAAATAATAAAAAATAATAAAAAATAATAAAAAATAATAAAAAATAATAAAAAATAATAAAAAATAATAAAAAATAATAAAAAATAATAAAAAATAATAAAAAATAATAAAATGAATAAAAAATAAAAAATAAAAAATAAATAAAAAATAAAAAATAAAAAATAAATAAAAAATAAAAAATAAATAAAAAATAAAAAATAAATAAAAAATAAAAAATAAATAAAAAATAAAAAATAAAAAATAAAAAATAAAATATATCCTATTGAAAAATAATAATTGAATATATTCTATTGAAATAAATATATTCTATGGAAAAAAAAGGAGCGAAAATAAAGTCAACGGAGAAAACAGTTATAAAAGAAAACTAATTAAACAGATTCATTCACTAGTAATCGTGTAGTTTCTTCACTACCATTACTAGAGCTTGAACTACTTTGCAGCTCTGAAGAGTCTCCGGTATTTGTCGATGAAGATGTAGAAGACGAAGAAGCATTGTTTTGTGTCCCTGGCTTCATAGTAACGTCAAACTTGCAAATAGGACAGGTCTTCTTTCTCGTAGTTAACCATCGAGTAATGCATTCAACATGGAATTCATGGTGGCAAGGAAGTCTCATTATCTTGGTTATTCCATTCTCATAATCGTCCATGCAGATAATACACTCCGCTGAGCTGGTCCAAAACTTTTCGCCTTCCTCCTCACTGTCCTGGACCTCCTCCTCCTGCCTGGACAAAAGAAGATCCTCCTCGCCATCCGCTCGCTGCTGCTCTGCCTGTGGCTGCTCTAGTTCTTGCTGCTCTGAATGCTGACCGGGTCTTGAAGCGCCCTCAGCATCCGGACGAAACCATATTCGCGTAGGCAGCTTCGCAACAACAGACTTGGACGCCCGCTCCTTCATCTTCTTGTATCGTCGTGTCACCATAAGAACACAATATATAATGGATAACGAACATAACGGCGACAACATCAAAAAGATAATCGTCCCTATAACTCCACTCTCCATATCAACTACCATAATAATAACGTCCTTCAGCCCGCTATCCCGTAAAACTTCAAACGTATCTTTAGAAACAAACACTGAAGGAATCATCACCTCGTCCTCTGTTTCCGTATACATTGTCACTAGCCCCCGTCGATAAACATTGTCCCCAACTATAACAGCTTTTGCCCCTGACTGCTGGATCCTGTATATTTTCTCGTAGAATGAACACTCGCCACGCTCGACAAGAACCACCTTCCCCCGTAGACTCTCGTCTACTGTGTTTTCACATCCATAACTCCCCCGTAGGACCGTCACCATCTTCCCATCCAGCGGCTTCGTCAGCACAGGCCCAAATGCCGCTGGTCTTGCAATGAAGCTCACGTTCTGCTCTGGAAGCGTGACCACTGCACTCTGAGGAACAAAACTAGGAACCTGCAGAAACGATGACCGTCCGTTTCCAATCAGCGCTCCCATACTATACCAAAACGCTATCGCTCCCATCATGAGTATCGTAAAAAAGATAGCAAAGTGCTGGAGCACATGGCGTCGTCTGGGCTCTTCAAGATGCGGTTCTGAGGAGGGCATTCTTGCTCAGTATCGTGCCTCCAATGTAAATAAAACAGACCAAAAAACTCCAAACAGTCGCTAACAAGCACAATATGCCTCGTTTGAAACTGAAAAGTAGAAGGAATTACACTTCTAATAGCCTCTATGTGTATAGGGCTATCCAAATATTGGTTCAGTGAAAAGAAAGAAGAAACAAGTCAGAAAGAAAAAATCCCAGTTCACTGCCTTCCCTGGAGCCAAATTTAAAACCCAGTTACGTAATCGCCACCCAAGTGGCCATAGTAATTGAGATTCAATATAAGAAACATTCTAAATAAACTACATCTCGTGAAGAAATCTCATTTAATTTACCTAACAAGACTAAACGCTAGCAACAATCTCTTGAGCTTTACGTAGAGTTTCAACCATCCTCAAACACTCTTTTCTTCTTTGAACTGTCATTTCATTCTCCTTCACCAAGTCATTCAGGCCCTCCGCTTGATACAACTTCTCAAGAAGCTCCTTCTGGATCTCGCTCTTGGAATACAATATCAACTTCAACATGATCGACTTGGGAACCAAATCAGTTACTGTTCTTTGCACAATCGCAAAATAAGACTGAATTAGCAGCTTGATAACCTCCGTCTCCAAAGTCTCTCTTTCTGTCATTTGTCCCGATGCCTTCAACACCGCAGGGGGAGCTTCCATTGCTGCAAGTCTCTTTTTATTCTTGGACGCAAAAAAGTTACTGAAGAATCCGCCGTTGCCATTATCTGGAATGGCAGCCGTCTGCTGCTGTTGTGGCAATGGCTTGCCTGTCTTGGGATCAAGCTGGACGGGCTTTGACATCTGAAGCTTGTCAGACACAATAGTCATAGCCGTGCTTCCCTTAATCAGATCTGGATGAGCAGTGTTGATGTATGATTCTTCCATCGCTACCAGATCTGACACAACTTTGTTCGTAGGAACCAATGAGTTTCTCAAAAAGGCTATAACAACTTGTCCAATATTTTCTTTCAGAGCCGGATATCTGTTAAAGTGTGGTTTTGCCAATATCTGTGTCAGGATTCTGACCAGCTCGTCGTAAACTAGTGTCACGCACTTCAAACTTGGGTCTTCGAATCTCTTGATCTGCTTCTTTACCAGAACCTCAAAGGCTGCAGTGCCTACAAACAAGTTGGGCGAGGAGCCAGACGAGTTGTACAATATAGTACGAATGTCCACGTCTTTGATCTGATCAAAGGGGTCCAGGGCTTTGATACCATTGGCAAAAATTTCATGGAACACAAAGCTGATTCTTGCTCCTCCGCTCAGCTCCAAAGAACTGACGTCGTTTCCTTTTCCTTCCAAAATCGCTCTATACTCGTTGCAAAACTCCGTGATTGTAGAAAGTACAACGTTCGAGGGCGACAGCATCTCATCGGGGCCCAAATCAGCGAGTTCCTTCTGGTATTTCTTTAGAATTTTGTCAATTCTGGCCTTGATGTCGGGTAAAGTTGCCTTGATATGGCTTAACAGAATCGAATTCAATCGCTTTGCTAAGTAAGGTGTACCACAGAACTGGGCTTTGCTGCGATACGAATCATGGGTTTCAAAGAAATTTCTTTCAAATTCTAAAGCAGACTTGATACTCTTATTTGTGTTGATATCCTTTTGGCCTCTGTTAATAACTGGGACATAACCATATCTAAGAGGAATGACTCTGTTTGCAAGAATATCGATAACATCAGTGCCTTGATCCATCAAATCAATCTTGGTCAAAACACCAACAGTTCTCGCTCCCTCAGGATCAACTTCTCTAGCAAGCATTAATCCGTCCGAGTTGGCCAAATCCGTATTGGCTGCTGTAACTGACAGAATGATGGCATTTGGTTTGGTAATGAACTTCAAAACCATTTCCTTGATTTGCCTCTCAATATCCTTAGGCTGATCTCCAACTGGAACCTTAGTGAGACCTGGCAGATCTACCAGTGTCAAGGTCAACACATGTGGTGAATAGATTCTCAAGTTGATGGGAATCGAAGAAATTCCAGCGTTTTTACCAGTTTTTGCTTCTGTTTCTTTGACGATTTCGCCTCTAATCTCATTGAAATCAAAGAACTTCTTGCCTGGCAAGTGTAAGAACTCACCCCATTCGTTCTCGTTTGTTTCATTCACTTGTTCTTCTGATACAAGTAGCTCTTTTTCTGCTTTCTCTGGTCGGCGGTTGATAAGCTGTAGGATCAGGGGTCGTCGAGTTACGATACCAGTTCCACGAGGTAAGAAGTCTCTACCGACAATGTTTTCAAGGACTGATGATTTACCGCTTGATTGAGATCCAACCACCGTGATTTGCGGTAAATCGATTGAGTTGGAAGCTGGTCCAAAAGTGGCCAGTGCATCCTGTAAATCAACGTTAGAAGAGTTCAAATGACACCTAGAAAAGACGTCTCATACCTGTAACTTGTTAACTGTATTAATTAGGTGCTGATCCATTATTCTAAATCGATATTCTAAATGAACCAATTGATGGTATGTCAAACAAAGAAATCTCTGTTCTAGAAGTAGAAGAAGAAGAAGATTGTTTTGACAAACCAGCTTCGACCCAACTATTTCCAGTGCTGGCCACATTTACAGGGTTAGGTTATATGATCCATCTTACGTCTAGAGTAAAATTTGCTGGTACGAGATCTGACTCAGCAGATTACGTATAAGATTGGTCGTTAATTGAGCAGGAAAGCAGGAAACTGGCTGAGAGTATTGTAAGAAATATTGCGATAGTTGGCTACACTATTTGAAGCTGAAGGATCGGAGCAAGAGACATGGCGGTTGCGAGTGTTTGAGCAGGTAGTTTTCAAGTCGCTTGAAGAGTGAAAGATTATATGGTGGAGAGTCGCAGTTTTTGAAAAGAATAAGGACATTAAACAGATATCTATATTTGACGGGTTCGAATGACCCTGTTATTGTCGGTAATAAGTTATATTCTGGTTTGAAATATTGTTTGACAGTCGCTATTCTATCAGTTAATTTGTGTACTTGTAATATCTCAAAATATCGTATTTAATCTGGTTTTTATTGAGATTGGGTTTCCTTTGCATATAAAACCCAAAATTGATGTTCTAATGGTTCATTCTAGATTTCAATCTGAAATATGAGACAATAATTATTCGAGATTTCAGTGCGTTTTATAGACGATTCTTGTCCAACGGCTAATTTAAGGAAGCAGAATTGGTAATAATTATCACAAAATTTAATAATAAATCAACAAGCCAGCTTTTATTTTTACACAAGAATAAATTTTGAAAGATGGCATATTGAAAATTCTTTGAAATGAGTTGGTTAACTCAAATGCTTGAATAAATAGTACTATTGAATACAATCAGCTATAAATTCAGGATATATTAATTATTTAAGTGAATACAATGAAAACTACAGAAACTTGTAGATATTAAGGATAACTTAGAGACCCTTTAATTTGTATACTCAAGGATACTACATTTTCAATCAAAAAAAATAATTGAATATTCATAATGAAATCATTTATCTCTTGTAATAGTGCTCATTTATTTGTGTATGAATTACATTATGGGTATTAATCCTTAAAATCCTCATTCATTTGAAGAGAACAAGCGTGTTACAATAGTAGCTGAAAAGTAATCAGCAAAATACTGAAATCCGTATCAGCAGTGAACACCATTAATTCAAGTTATATTCAAGCTTGTTCAGCTTTTTGCCTTACAAAAGCGGCAACTTAGCTATATTGGACAACAGAAGACGGCTGTCAATCTTCTATTCAAATTTTCCCAAAAGAATGAATGCTATACTTAGTTTTATTAGATCATGCCATTATTATTGGCCATAACTCCATGAGTTTTGTGTATAACAAGATTAAAAGTACAAGTAAATTCAAAGAAAAATTTACACAAGTAAATTACATTAGAACTCAAATATATTACTTTCAGCACTAAACACTCTAAATAGAACGGCAAAAATATTGAAAGAAAAAACTTAAAGTTGATGATGATGCAGCTTTTCAGGGTGCACGGCAAAGAAAAAGCTACAAATTAACCCTAAGAAAGAGAAAAAACGCGTTTGACAATAGATTATCTTCAAGAGCTCAAAATTGTAATATTGAGATGAACTTAATTCCATCCATTTCTCAATTCTTGCAAATAACCTGTCAAACAAGCTTGTTTTTAGCTATTCAATCTTTGTGTATTGCCATTAAATATAAGCGATTTTTTGAAATCATTGACCAAAATTAGGTGGTAGTAGAAATATTTTGTCTGCATTTTCTAGTCAATCATGTTTAGGAAGACACAACTCTATGCTCTAAAAGCCATTATAGAGTATAGTTTGCAAACAAATCCAGGGACTAAGAAAATTCAATGAAACATTAATCAAGAAAATATTGATTCAGTTCTATTTGTAAGACTAAATCAACACATTTTCAAAAAGACAAAAATTTCATTATCCAGCTCAGGAAGATATAACATTTCGGAGTTTTCAGGTAGCTAAAAACCGAAAAAAGAAACAGTTAAAATTTCCAGTTTTCACCTCCGTAGTTACAAATTTGATTGGTGTATCATTTCAAGATTTAAAGACTTGATAGAAATTTCAATATTTGAGACTTTTTGAGTTACTAATTCAAAGATTTATTTAGAAATGAAATCTCAACTCGGCGGTTTATCACCATTCTGACTACTATTTACTCTTGATTCAATTCCTAATTTACTGTCTGAGTTTGCCAAATCCTTCCTTGTTGCACTAAATCGACTACTTGAAGAAATATTACATTGTAAACAACCCATATTAATATCAGAGGAACCAAAACTTATAAATTACAATTTAGAAAAAAAAAAAAAGAGAAATTTTAGTATAAAATGGTTGAACAGTTGATAATTAAAGGAGATATAGTTGGCTGTTTTACAAAGCAAATTATACTCCACCTTGCCAACAATTAAGGTATAGATATAACTTCAACTATAAGAATTATTTTACTTCAACCTAGTTCTCCTAGAATCACCATGATGATATATTAGTGATAGATTGTTTCAGGAAATCTCCATGACTGAACATAATAAAGTGATATTGATCACAACACTATTCAGAGGAATTCATGAGGTATGCCAGTAATACCTTCAAACCATGGGCGAGCAATTTCCCAAACTTGAATATGCAAATAAAGTTATTATAATCCAGGTGTCTTTCACAGCTTATTCTAGATGCATTTTTGAATATCTTACAATGATAATCTAGCATAAATTGAAAGCAATATAGATCAAATGAATTCAAAACAACGATTTCAGTAAACAATAGTGTTAACTCTCCTACAGATCCCAGTTTTACGTCACTTGAAACTCGGGGTCGATTTAACCCGACCAAAAAATATTTAAATAGAGAATCAAACTGACCGAATATCTAAACATGGCAATTTGGAATGAGTTCGAGAAAAATTCCAAAACAATCATCTATTTGGTAATTGCTATTATCTTACTCTATCGAATGGTACAAATTTATATTCTTCACTTTTCAATACAGATCTTACTTTGGAAATGCTCGTTATTAACGAGGAATTTACGGATGAATCATTTTGTCAAGTAGGTATTATATTAGTAAAAATAAATAAAATCTCTGAAAATTTAAGGGTCCCAAGCGCACGGGAGTAAATAAATGCTTCACCTAAAATTATTTCTAGATAATTATTGTTAATAGCGGAAATTGAAATTGCACATCACAGTTAAATACTAGAATTAATATCTTTTATCCGAGTGTTTTGGCTACTAAAGTTGCTCATTTAACATAAGAGGGGTTCAGAACCAAATTTATTTGAGAGTTCTCAAAGAACCGGGAACTCACTCGCTTGGACCAACCATCAAATAACTGTTTAACAATTAAATGTCAAAGTTTTCCAAAATGCCTTTTTTTGAAATACTGAGCATTGATTACGCATATTCAGGAAGTTATATGACTGTCGTCCTCCACCTCAAGTCACTACACTCAAGCACAATATATTTCTCTCTATAAAGGAAAGAATAGTAGCCCATAAAAATAAGGTTCCATAACCTAATTGGATGCCGAAAGTTTGTAACTTTGCAGACTATACTTGAATACGGAAAGTTTATACAGAGAAACTTTCTGTGAAATTATTTCTTCAAGATGATAGTACTGCCTCTACTAAACAGTTAAGAAACATGCTTGAATCTATTGAATCTTGCATAGAGGAGTCTAGTCAACTTCATATTTATGACGATAGGCTGGTCAGGAACGAAATTTCGCAGTGGTAAAATACTCATGGATACATCCCAAATAGGTTCAACTTTCTCACAAGATCAACTTAAGAATTGCAGGGTCCAAAATTCAATTTGCTTGGTGAATGTCAGTAATAGCTCTAAACTGATGAAAAAAAATTAAACAAGGCCAGTTATATTATTTTTTTTTATTAATTTTTACGGCCCCCAGTAAATCTATCAGATGAGACACCTTGAGGCGATGAAAATATTTGCCAATCTGAGACAAAATTGGTAGTAAATGAGCTGTGACAAAGGTTTCCACCTCTTCAGAACTTTGAACTGTTGCTTGACACAATGCTCCGATCGATAAACAAAACTTAAGTTTGCGCTTATCCGGGTATTCTCTCCGTTGAATAACCCGAGTGTCAAATATTTGCATTCGATTGTAGATATCCTAACCGAAGAAACACCTTAATTACTCTCATATAGGGTATTTCCAGAGTACCCTGCAAGTACAATTCCATGAAAGCTGCCAATATTTTAGTCAAAAACCTGGAGGAGTTCATATTGAACAGACCTGTGAATTATCTTGTCAACGCAAGCATCTCTTTTGTCTACTGCGTGTTTTTCTTTATATTAAAGCCAAGCTTTACACCGGAATCATTCGTCAAATTAATGCTTCATGGAATTTAGCAACAAAAGGGTTTTTTAGTAGCTCAGACAACATTTGTCGGTATAATATAGGAAGGTTAGTCTAAGGGGTAACTTGTAGTGAATTTTACAAAATGCTGAGACATCTACCAACAAAAGAGACATTTATATCAACTACTTTAACCAATAGAACCAGAAGAAATTTGATGGAGATAGTGGTGATATGGCTTGCAATCAATTCGACACAAATTTGTGCCTCCAATTTGTTAAGATCTATACGAAACCGCGAAATAGTTTTTGGAAAATTTCCAAGCAGAAGCATGAAATAAATGGACTTTTTGAACAAATTGCTTTTAGATTGCACGAGCTGCAGGAACTCTGAAAGATCATTATTATGGAAAATTATACACAGTAGTTCGCCGTTTGTTTAGAACAGGTAAACGTTAAAGTCGTTTTGTTTTTTGAGTAAAAGCATCTATAAAGAAATAGTATCTCACAAACATAACATTCAAATATATGTAGATATTTGCCATCATTCTATCACTTCTGGATCTTGTTTAATTGTACCAGGACTTTGAAGTTGCATTCTTTTCGTAGTAAGCTCAACAGAAGCAATATTCGACTCTATTTTGACTTTCTCTAACTCTACTTTTGCTGTCTCAAGTTGGGCAGCCAGAATTTGGCTTCTCAAGTTATTTAAAGATTTTTCCATCATGATACGCTCATTACTCTCGTGCCTTTTAATTTCAAGTTCTTGCTGCACTTTATAGAGCTCTATATCCATTCTTTTGTCAGGTTCTGGTTTTGGGTGTGTCAGTCTTTGGTGTTGAGGGGCAGCAAGATTCTGATATACAGGAGACGGTTTATTTTGACCCATCATTGGTGTTGGATTAGTTGGCAGTATTCGAGGGTTCAAAGAATCCGTCGAAGATATTTGAGATTGGTCAAGCGTAGTAAAAGGAGTAGGTGTATCATGAGCTGAGGATGAGTTCTCTGGATGCAAATTTTGGTTTAGTAGTAACTGGTGCCGGGATTGTTGGAATGAATGTAACATATTTTTGGCCATGAGAGGGTCTGTTGCACCAGACGGAGCAGAACTGTCGACCATGTATTCATGTTGAGTTTGGCCTGGAGTTGTAGATCCTGATAGCATATTGTAAGAAGTCACTCTTGTTCGTTGGCGATTGTTGGAGCCAGTAATAAAATATGATTTAGGGAGGAACTTTGAATTCGAGGCATCGCCAGAAGTCCTCATTATCTTTTCTGAATCAGAGGATGGAATGTTATATATTGAATGGTGATGCTCAAATTGATGTCTATTATAATCTGTTGTCGTGTTTTGGGGTGAACAAGGTCGACTTGTACTTTGAGTTGTAGGATTTTGCATTGCATTTATATTTAATTGAGGAGTATCTATCATTGGGTCGTCGAAATCGTTGGCAGGCTCTTCACCCATATGCCCACTCATTTGATGCAGATTTGGAACTTGAGATTGATCAGGATGCTGAGAATGAAGGTTGTCCGGTAGAGACATGAGAGAGTCGATAATGTCAAAATATGGTAAATCTCGTGCTATTGCTTTCTTAACTTTTTCCAACTCGATTGGGTATTCTCTGCTCTTTTCAAATTTGCGTTTCAATAGCTGATAGCGTCTTTTCAAATTTGACAACTTGTTTCTTACGTTACTATACTTAATTCTCGGATGGTTTGGAAATGAGCCTTCAGTGATTGACTTGATATTTGCTTTGTTGAGATGTTTGAAGCTTTCCGGCATATTATCAGATACCCACGATAGTAGTTGATACACATCATCTTTTGACCATGAGTAATAACTTGTATGGACACCTAATGAAAAGAAATTTTCTTCTGCTGAGTGCGCACTTGAATCCGATGCCATTAGTGAACCTATCAAATAACTAATATTCGCAAAACGAAGAAACACAAATCCACATGATGCTTAAGAAGGTGAAGGATAAATTTCAGGGAAAAAAAAAGGACAACAAGAGAAGGCCAAAAAAAATTCTTTATTTATTATTTATTTTTTTTTTTAATGTATTTACTTACTTTTATTCTTATTTTTATTTTTATACATGTACATCCGAACTCTACGCTCATACTTTTAGGCTTCACCGATTTTTTTTATACGGTACTAAAAATCTTATTGAATACGAACTGGACCCTTCTTAAATATCACGTGACAAAACACAAGAAAGCCAAAAAGAAATGTTTCAAGAATTCTGCTAAAAGGAGTAGTCGGAGGCTCCAGAGAAACAATCCCTAGGAGTGGTCGAAATAGGATGAAAGAAGTATAAAAAGAAAAAAGTAAAACCAGATCACAAATTGAAGGCGGGATAATATTTGTCGGCCGCTATTTCTAGCCGAGCAGGATGATAATATGTGTCAACGAGAATGACACAATATATAGTCTTTGCAAGTCTTTTAGATACCATAGACCTTCAAATCTCACAATTGGCCTGTCACTTTTTGTTCTTTGCAGAGAACCCTTTTTGTGGAGTCGAAAAAGAAATTTAGTCGATGCGCTTAAATATGTTTATCCTTACAAATTTCTAGCTAATTCTTTTATTGTGATAATTCAGGTATCTCATTTGACAGGTTCCGAGATCGACAATCTGTCAAAATCAAACATTTCTTTTTGTGCGTCGGCGAATTAAAACTAAAGTCCGACATTCCTGATGTCATGCCATTAGCAATGAGTTGGAGGGAAACGTCTAACGGTCTCCGGAACAATCTCAATTGTACATGAGATCCAATCTCCCGAAATAATATTAAAACCCTCTCACAATATGGACTATAAATCGTACCTGACTGGGCATGAGCACAAAAAACTTACGTGGATCAAGCTCTTGTGAGTTTGTAGTACACTTTACTTCGAGGCTTGGGGGTCTTTCCACTAAACTTGTATGGAATCAATCTCTGTCATTTTGTCGACAAAGCACAAACCCAAATTTCTACAAAATAACGTTGACCGAGAACTTGAAACATCTATACCGTATGAAATTGATACGAAAGGCCAGCTTTCAAACATACTTCCTTCCAGAAGTCCACTTTAACTTAACGGTTTTATGGATTGCCCATGGAATTGAGTTCCATCTATTTGGAATCTGGTGTACTAGAACCAATGGGATATTGAATTTTTTCTAGTTATTGGAGTAATACAAAGTTGTATTGAATCTGGTGTCTTAACTATGGCACCACCGCAATTCAAACCCTAATTGGCATACTCTGCCATTATCTTGCGATCTACCCGCCGTTTCTTCAAGCCATTGGCTTCTCAGCAACAGCTGCGGTCTCTAGATGCTTCAGTTATATTGCAAGTACAAATTAAGCATCACGTGATCTACATAGAGACTGAAATTTTCAACTCCCAAATATATATTGAAAGATTTTTTTTTTATAGCATTATAGAGATCAAGATGTCGACAACAGAAGTATTCTCTAAACACAATGAAGAGTTTCTTGAATGGCTGAAATCTAGAGGCTATCAGATTTCTTCCAAAATTGATGTTTATGACTATCGTTCTAGTCAACAGGGCCGTGGAGTTATTGCTTTAGAGGACATTGAAGAAGATGAAGTCCTTTTTACCATTCCCCGATCTGCAGTCATGGCAGTAGACTCTGATACCTCAGGATTTGTAGAAAAGGTCCCCGAGGTAAGCGAAATGGACAGTTGGTCTGCTTTGATTTTGTATATGATGTATCAAGGAGATAAGAATGAATTCAGGCCTTATTTCAACGTACTACCAACAACCTTTTCTACTCCAATGTTCTGGGACCAAAACGACGCAGAAAAAGCGTTACAAGGGTCAAAGATAATCTCAAAGATTGGAAAAGAGAGTGCAGAAAATCTATTCAAAGAGAAATTATTGCCAGTTATTGAGAATCACAAAGAGGTGTTTGAAGGAGTAGACATATCTCTGGATGCATTTCATAAAATGGGTAGTTTGATAATGTCATACAGTTTCGACGTGAACCAACAAAGCAAGTCTGAAGGGAGTGACGATTTAGAAACTAGGGAAGAAGAAGACATTGATTTTGAGTCTGATGATGAAGATGATGACTTTCCGGTCAAAGCAATGGTTCCATTAGCTGATACTCTTAATGCTCATTCGATTCTTCATAACGCACATTTATGTCAGGAAGATGTGGGATTAGTTATGCGTTCAACCAAGCCCATTCCAAAAGGCTCACAGGTCTATAATACTTATGGAGACTTTCCAAATGGAGATCTGCTACGACGATATGGCTATGTTGAATTGGGCGGTACTGATTCTGATTTGGTAGAAATTGATATGGACGAGATTTTTGAAGCAGTCATTAAGCATGCTCCAACAAATAAGATTCTAGGAGCCTTGAAAAAAGAAGATTTGATGAAGTTTGCACAGGAGTTGTCGGAATGGGAGGAGGACATACTGGAAATTGTTGATGAATCTTATGATATTGCAGTTGACGGTGTACCTGGCACAGAAATTTTGGCCCTGGTATCATTCTTAACATTTGCTACATTCAGACAGAAGGACTACAAGGCTTTCAAGCGATCATTGAAACGCAGTAGCAACGACTCTGAAAAATTAGTTAAAAAATTTGTCAAGTCGTTTGTTAAGCTTGTTTCTCAGCAACAGGTGTTTACAGAATCTGTTGAAATACTCAAATCACTTTTTGAATCTAGATTAAAACAGTACTCCACTGAAGCACGGGAGTATGCAGATTCAAAAGTTGATATAAGTTCCAGTGAAACTAGAGTGGTAGTTTCAAATGAAGGCATGGCTTTAGAAGTTCTTTCTGGTGAAATTAGAATCCTCAGATCTGTGTTGAACTGGTTGCAATCGGTAAAAAGCGTTTTGGTACAAGATCATGAGCTTCCATCTGAACCCGTGCAATCCAAGAAACGCAGTCGTGAGGATGATTCTACTGGAAGGAAAAAGTCCAAAAAGTCCAAATAGCTAGAAAAGCATCTCAATTAACATTTCTTTCCAACAATGCAGGTTTAATAGAACTGTATACTTGAACAAGCTGGAAGATTACAAAAAAGAAAAAAAAAATTGAACTCCAATTAATTGTAAACAAATAAATGATGATGATATAATAATGTTAATGAAGATGAGTAGTAAAACAACTACATGTAAAAATTCCCAGGTGATTTGAAGGCAGGCCTTATTTCAAGTTGATGCCATAACCCCAGATGATGAATTTGCATTCTCATTATTGGAATTCGACGGAGATGGCTCAACTTTTGATTTGACTTCTATCGGATTATTGACAATCCCATCATCTTCTAATACATAAGATGGTAAGGAATTACTAAATCAGTTAATACTTTCCGAGAGTTGAAAATTCGCAAATTTCACTTACCTTTTAACATGACTGACCAAAATGGTACAAGACTGAGGATTAAAGTATTCACAAGCTTCAAAAAACTCGTTACATTGCCTTTTAATATTCAGTCGTTTGGAGGCTGCAAAAATAAAGAGTTAGATCAAAGAATAAATTGAAACAAAAACACAAAAAAGTAAGCTTACCGTTGGAGTACAGCTCTAGACCAATATACATGGTTGTAGTATGCACGACAACCTTTTCCGAATCATTCTCACAATCTTCCGCGATCTTTTCAATATACTCAACAGGTAAATTTTCAGCTATTCTAGGAGCATCTTTTTCTGAACAAGTGAAACTCTTGTCGAATGTTTTAATATATGGATGGACAGACTTGATTGCATCCAGCACTTCGAGCTTCTGAACCAATAGTCGAACTTTACTTTGGACGAGACCAGACCACTGTAAATGCTCTTCATCTGATCCTTTAGTAGCAGCTTTAATTGAAAGATACGCCCTATATTGCGTGAAAAATGTCGGCTTTGCAAACAAATCATCCCAAGTTTTAGTGCCCTCAGAAATGCCTTTGGCAATTGCTTGACCCTTTTTCAGCTCTGCCATGATAATCTTTTGATTAGAACTGGTGATATTGTGCGTAGAACACATTGGGGGATAAGCAGGAGTGATAACAGGCATTCTATGTAGCCTATCTTGTGGATATAGCTTTGGATTCCAAACTCGCAAATATGAAAGATGGAACTGCAGAGGTTTTAACAGAACTGGTTTCGGCCAACTCCAGTTAACAAAGACATTAAAGAATTTGTAAACTACTGTAGCTGAATTGGCATTTGGATGCAATTGGCACACTCGCGCTACCAACATGGCCCATGCTACTCCTCCAGGAAATCCCATAATGTTGCCATATATCGCACGCTTCTGTGCCCATAGTTTGATAGCCCTTAATGCAAGTTTGAAAACTTTGGGATTGGGGACTAAACGTAAAATTTCATCTGTCACTCTTGTACCGTTGACGGCTCTGAGATCTTTGTCATCGAGATTATACAACAAGTTGACATCTTCCAAACTGAAATCTGAAGGGATTTGAGTTACCTTGAGACCAGCAAAAATCAAGTCTATTGAGATACCGGCGATTTTAACTTTGAGGACAGGCACAAACGCTTCAGGAATGGCGGTAATTGATTCAAGATCTGGTAGCTCCCTCAAAAGCTGAGGGTAAAACAGAAAAAACTCATATCTTGAAACAAAATCTGGACCAACAACCAAAGTATCAATATCAGAACCAGGACCATGAACACCCATACGATATGATCCAAACGTGAATATTTTACCACCGGCAAACTGCAACGTTTCTTCGGGCTCATTGAGATACTTGCCTACCTTCTGGACAAACTGTTGGGTCAGCGTTTGAAGCGTTTCCAAAACTCTAATTCTTTGTTGCGATTCTTGTATGCTTTCAAAGGAGCCTTGTCGTTCCAGTTCTTCAATAAGCTGGTCATTTAAAGTAGTTTCGAATGCTGATGGCGGTTGTAGCGAGTCTGGAGGAGTTACCCCATACTGCAATGGAGAATCGGACATTGTGAGATGCTAATATTAATGAAGAGAGCGTATGCACAGAGAATATGATTGTAAGGAACGAATTGAGCGACTGACTGGAGACATTCACAAACTCTTCCTGAAGGTAGCTTTATATACAGGATTTCAAGCCCAACTGCCTCTGATATGATCCTCTTTCCTACAACAACGATGGCGACGATTGAGACAGCTAAAATCGAAAAGAAGATGAAGTAGCAGATTGAGAAGAAATTATTGAGTGTGAACAGTCCGGGGAGATGAAGGAAGAAGGAAGAAAAAAGTCTCGAGCCAAAAAAATTTTATTGTGATGGGTGAAGAATACTACCCACCAACCTTAGTTGATGTAGTAAGCAGAGAAGTACTGAAGGTTCAGCGGTAGCATTTTTTTTCTTGGGCAGACCTTTCTTAACCCACGCCAAACCAGACCAACCAGACCAGGCAGAGGACCAAATATAATGAGCGACCACGAAGAAGACAAGAAAGGTATATTCTACGCGTGTGTGTATTGTTGAAGGTCTAACGCGTTTCTAGCTACTCCAGAAGACATTGAGGCAGGTAGGTGGTGATTGTGATTTGTATGTTGCCGGGCTCTAATGATATATTAGAATACAAAACATGGAAGAAAAACTGCCAATTCATGTATCAACGGGTTTCAGAAACTGTACTGGACTGGCCTAGTTTAACTATCGAGTTTCTCAGCAAAGGAACCTCTGCAACAAGGTGAGTTCTTTGCAGTCAAGTTCTTTTCAAACGTTAACAGCCAATGCAGTGAAAAAATCAACCAGAAGCTTTTGCTCGGTACACATACAGATTCTGGCCAAAACTATCTACAGCACTGTCAGGTCCAGTTTTCATCCAAAGGAAAAGGTAACTACCTTCAATCGACGCTCTTTCAATGATCTAACTTGTGTGTTTAGTTAACAGCCAAGTACAGATACTCAAAAAGTATAAACATGATGGTGAAGTCAACAAGGCGCGGGCAATGCCTTCGGATAATGATGTAGTAGCAACTGCAAGCAACTCTGGAACACTTTATTTATATAGACTGTCTGATGGAGATTCAGAGCTTGAAACAGAGCTGTCCTACTATCAAAAGCTTGAATACCACTCGGAGAACGGCTACGGTCTCGATTGGAACAAGGAAATTGCAAGTTCGCTGCTCTCCGGTGCGGACGACTCCAAAATTGCAGTTTGGGATGTCAATAAAGGATCCGCTCCTATCCAGACCTTTGAGGATAGTCAAGATATTGTTAACGATGTTTCGTGGCATGGAGCTCAATTCTTTGGTGCTGCTTCTGAAGACAAGAACTTTTACTACTATGATACACGAGCTTCATCAACACCAATACTTAAACATTCAATTCATGATGCTCCTATCAACACGCTGGCCTTCAGTGGTCAACATATTCTAGCTACGGGTTCTACAGACAAAACTGTAGTGCTTTCTGATCTCAGGTACCTGCAACACAGACTTCACACTCTTGTTGGCCATGGCGGACCAGTATCTTCATTACAATTTTCTCCGTTTGACAATCAGGGAAGAATTCTAGCTAGCAGTGGATCTGATGATAGAAGAGTTATCTTTTGGGATATGAGTAGAATTGGTGAAGAACAGTCTCAAGAAGACGCTGAAGATGGAGCTCCTGAGTTGATATTTATGCACGGTGGACATACCAGCTCTATTTCAGAGTTTCAATGGGGATCTCCTAATGGTGCTACTTGGCTGGCTGGCTCTGTTTCTGATGATAATATAGTACAAATTTGGCAGCCAACTCTGAGTACTATAGGACTAGCAAAAATCAAGGTTAACGATGAAGATTTGGAATAATCAACTTTGTATAAAACAAACATGAATGTGAATAAAAAAATAAAAAGATATTTAAATAAAAAATGAAATAAAAATATTCAATAACTATAAAAATGAAATAAAAATATTCAAATAACTATAAAAATGAAATATATTCTAATATCTTTAAAAATAAAATATATTCAAATAACTATAAAAATGAAATATTTTCAAATATCTGTACAAATGAAAAGATCAAATAACTATAAAAATAAAATAAAAAAATCAAATAACTAGAAAAATGAAATAAAAATATATTCAAACTATAAAAAATGGAACAATATTCAAATAGCTATAAAAAATGAAAAAAAAATAAAAATAAATACTTGTATAGTGTTTCTATGTTGATGCAAATTGTTGGAATATGATTGTGAAATTATAGTAGATGAACATACTCCACAATCTTTTTAAAATCATTACTCTCGCTGCACAGATTGTAAAAGCTTGGAGCATCTTGCACTTTAATCAGCCCTACAGTATCTGTAAAAAATTGTAACAAAGAAAAAGAAGAGGTCAAAGCTTCCAACTGAGGTTCAGAAAAGCTCGGCTCGTCCTCATCTTCATACGCTTGAGAACTATAGTCGTCAGGCATAAGTTGTTGTTTGACAAACTCAAACTGTATGATTGGTGGTTGTCTTGGTATATCATGAGATTTTTCCGTAGGCTGAACAAATAAAGAAAGGCCTTCAAGTTTAGCAACGTAGTTTGCAATAGCTTCTAATAGTAGTGTAGTAGTTTTGTCTTCCATTTTGTAACGAACTGAAAGCAGTCTTAACAGTCCTAAAGCGACAATCTTTTGCTCATAAGGTTTGTTCAGTTTCAGGGTGAGATCAGAATCAATTTGCATGTATGATTGCAAAAGATCAGGAAGATTGCCTTGGTTTTCAAAATAAACTGAAAAATCGTCGGGATTATAGTAAAGAGCAGCAGCTATGACACCTAAAATATCATTCTGAGGGAGCGAAAGAATTTGTGAAATGTAATAATTTATCGATTCAGGCTGTTTAACAGCTTTATTATTTCGAATAATTATCAGTTTCGCAAAATCAAGCACTCTGTGCTTATACTCACCGTTCAGATTGTTCAATATAAGCGAGAAAAAGAATTCAAGATTTTCTTGATTTAGTAAAGAACTTGAGGTATTCGACTCTAGAAGGGTACAAATACTTGGAAGATAGTATTTAGCACCATCTGAAGGTTCCACCTTATACCCTGATTTCAATAAATTGACAATAGCGGTAAGATATTGATCGTGATTATCTGGTTCAGGTTTGGCTCGTACAGAGAGCTCAATTAGTTCAAAGACTTCTTCATAAAAAGTCTCGTCTGCATTTTCAAGTACTGGAGTTACTAACCTGAGTAAGTTATCTCGAATCTCTTTGCTATTACCAGCACCTAAAGAAATCATCAGTGTACCAAAAGTATTCAAAATTCCATAGGCAGCCATATTTTTATCATCAGTATACCCTGATTCCATTGACCTAGAATTGAGTTCCTCGTAAATCTTTAGAAATTGTTCAGTCAACTGGGAAGCAAGGTTTGTAGCGAATGGTGCCAATTGACTGGGGAAGCTGTCAATTAACTCTTCAATCACTACTGAAATGCGCTCTGAATCCATGACTTCAAAAATTCCAAAGATACAGGTCATGACTTGAGAAATTTGTTGCGAAAGAGCCTCTCTGACAGAAGGGTGCTCAATCAAAGGTCGGAGTGCCATAACCGTTTGGAACTGTACTACAGTCTCAGGATCATAGAGACACTGGGCAACTCGCTGAAATAAAGTTTCAACGTCGCTCGAAGGCATGTCGAATTCTTCAAATTGTGAAATCATTTCACAAGCTCTAGCTCTCAAAAATCCGTGCTTAGAAGTAGTGTCCAGGGCAACTCGACTGACCAAAAAGGTTTCCATTTGATGTGAGTACATGGAAGCTGAACTCATAATGACCGGCCTGATTGCACCGATAATCTGGAGAACCGCGTCCTTTTGTAACGTCAAGTTGAAATCATCTCTGTCAGCTTGATAATTTTCAATGATTTTATTGATGAATTGAAAAAGTAATTCCAAGACCTGGTCTCCATACATTTTGACCATTTTTTTCAGTAATGACTTTGTGTTAGATCTGGGGGTAAATTCGGCATTCTCAATATTGATTGAGACAAACTCATCGGGTTCATTGTGGAAAAGCTCTAACTCGCTTTCATTTAATAGGAAAGTTTTGAAGATCAGGTCCAACAACAAAATGTTAATATTAGGACCTAGAACATTGTTCCAAATGTCGGAGCTGTCCAACGCATGCTCAAAATACTTGTGAACGTTGACCAGATATCTATTCAGATTCATGATGGAACCAGTGCCATTATCGGATTTACTCCAAACCTGAATGTCTTGGATAAACGTCTTGCAAACGTCGGGACAAAAGTATGTCATGTAAATTTCAGGGAAGTTTTCATTTGATTCATTTGACAGGTTCATGGTCTTAGCGTACGTTAAGAGCATAACCTGAATATGGCAAGCCCATTTTTTACATTTGATCCACGTGTGCAGCGCATATGAATTGAGTTCAACTGAAACAGGGTCTTCTAATCCCAAGTGCAGAGAGCTGTTTGAGCTGGAGCTTGATAGGGGAGGACTGTTCAAAGAGGGCTTCCAGGAGCCGTCTTCGCTGGAAGAATCGGAGATGGTAGTGACGGGTTTGGCCAAAATGGCAGAAAATAGAGGTATCCAGCTCTCCAGCTGGGCGTTCTGGCTAAAGTAAGCTGGGAAGCTTTTGGAAATTGCATATTTGTAACACTTGAGAATCTTCCAAAGAATGTGGCAGCTGGTGGCGGATTTTGCTATTTGAAATAAATGGGGGAACACTGACTCTATAAAAGAGTTTGGAGTGGCAGAGGGTATCGTGCTGTAGTATTTCAGTATCTGACTAGAGCATAGGACTCCAGAAAGCTGTAGTCCTTGTTGATCTTGAACCATAGACATGACTATGGGTATAAATTCTGGCCACTGTTCAGTGGCAAATTCAAGCTCTATCAAGTTGTAAATGATGGTGATGAGATGATTCAAGACCTCAGGAGAAACCTGATGCAAGCTATATAGAATCTGTCGTTTGAATTCTGATTTGACATTTGTTGAATCTTTGCAAAAGCCATTATTCCAGTCATTTTTGACGAGATTTTTGAGAAATACCACTGCAGACTGTTGGACAGAAGGCTGGAGAAAGCTGTCTTTAGCAATTTCAAGACATGATATCATCAAATATGGATTCGACTTGGATTCAGACAAATGTGATTCAGCAGCAAGTCTTGTCGAAGGATCAGAGCTAAGAGTAGCTCCAAAGACCTGGCTCAATAGTTGAGTGTCCATCAATTAGTGATTGAAGCAAAAGAATTGAAGAAGCAATGACGAACTGAAAATGAACTGAAAATGAACTGAAAATGAAAGAAGCGATGAAAGAAGCAATAAACCGAAGTTCAATTGAAAGAACTGACAATAAGTTCAAATGAAAACTGAGTTTCTTCAGAACTGAATCAAATAGAGTTAACTGCAAATAAAAGTTGTATCCAGTATCACCGAAACACTTGTTTGAAATCGCGGTTCAACTGTCCAAAAAAACTGAAAGTCTAAACGGTAATAATAATGTCCAAAGGATTGTACCCCGATGATTTGGTCTAAAGAGTCTTTTGAGTCTGTGGTTCTTAACAGTTATGTCTCTTGCGCGTTTCCCTAATCTGGTGAAAATCCAGGGCCCGTCTGTCGTCGACTCCAAAAGGTTGTGTTTAAAATAGGAAAAGTTTAGCTTTGAACAAAGTACGAAAAAAAATATATACCTTTTGGCGATGTGCACGTGATCTCCAATATAAATGAAACCCTGCAATTTTACTCATGTGATCAGCTTATAAGAAGTCCCCACTGAATTTGAGACATCACGTGGGAGTCTCCAATCTTAATTGCAGACTGTCTCACCATGGAGCATAAATCGGTCTTGCACTACGGAGCGGTGGAATTGTCGGTTTGTTGGTTTGTTGGTGGTTGAGTTTGGTGCGGAATATAGGCATTTTGGGTGGAAGCAGATTGGGATGGAAATAGGTTGGGATGAAAATACTGCTATTTTAGCTGGAAATAGGTTGGAATGGGGTACATCTTGGTGAGTATTGTGCACAGTCCACTAAAAAGCACTAATTTCTCGACTATTTCACCAACTTCATACTAATGAGAAAGATCCAGGGCACTGGTTAGTCCGTGCCTTTATTAAAGTTTTTCATGATTAGTCCCGCTGGATTTGTACTGTTGTAGCGTTGGATTTTCCATGGGGACTATTCACAAAGGACTGTCGGAAAATAAGGTAAAATTATTGAAAAAATAATAAAAATGAAAAAATGATAAAAATGAAAATAATAATAAAAATAAAAATAAAAATAATAAAAATACTAATAAAAATAAA